>JAWPHD010008455.1:0-114993 GCA_037043455.1 Cyrtodaria siliqua
GTTAATATAAGTTTGAGAGGCTTCTGCGCCAACTCAAAATACCTACCATGCCATATTAACACTGCATTTTTTCACACCTTTCATTTATCAAATGCGACAGGCAGATATTATCCATGCAAAAAACAAGGGTCACGTGAACAACAAGATCATGTCAGCTATACGTACAAAATAAGTAGCGAATCTCTGAGCCACATTGTCCACATGTTCATATGTGGCGTGACATATGGAGTGAACAAGTGAATAAAAATTTATGCATAATTAATTAATTTATTTATTTCATTGTTTTTTTCGTAATACTTGTTGTTCACAGTGACAGATTAACTGTAAATGCAGTCTCAAACATTTGTGAGAAAACTCTACTGACATTAAATCAGACAAATATCCAGTGGATATGTCAGTAAATAGCAAAAAAACATTCTTTTTAATTAATAACAAAAACATCAGTAAACAAACAAATGCAAAACAAACCACAACGAGACAGCTATACCTTCCCACTATACCTCTTCACTAGATTCACTGTATTCGCTCAAATCTGAGGACCAGTCTAATTTCTTTGTCTCGCTCAACGGTAAGGACAGATCAAATTTCTCAGACTCGCTCAGTTCTGATACTTGCCCTAAAGTTTGAGATTCTGAGATAAGGTCAAAACTCTGAGTTACTGAGATGGGCCCTAGACTCTGAGATACAGAGGCTGGCCCTAAACTCTGTGAATTTGATGAGCTAGGACCTAACATTTGCAAGTTTGAGAAATGGTCTAAATCGAGCGAGTCAGTGTCTGTGTCTGAGGCATCAGTAAACTCTCCAGGAATATGGAATGTCTGAGTTTCAGTTGTGCGACGGCTGGACTCACTGCCAACTTCCTTAAGATATCATTTATAATATTATGGTATGATTATATAAAGTTTAGATAATAATATATGGTATGTTAAGGGTACAGAAAACAAGAGGCCCAAGAGGGCCTGTGGATGCTCTACTGGCTAATATGGCTCTTATAACATCAATGAAGCGAGTGACTATCGTCTTAAAGAGGCAAAATATAGCATTTTTAACTAAATCAAGAGCCATAACTCCGCCATTAATGGTCCGACCTGGCTGGTTTTTGTTTGGCCAGTAGAGATAATAAAAATAAAAAATAATAAAAAATTTAAAAATTTAAAAAAATAAAGAAATATAAAAATAATAAAAGAAAAGTCAAAAAATCTGGTAAAGTTTAATAAAGATCAGTTGAAAAAAATGAAGGCCCTATCACCTTAACAAGGCAAAATATAGCATATTTAACAAAATCAAGAGCCATAACTCCGCTGTTACTGGTCCGATCTGGCTGGTTTTCGAACTTGTCCAAGCTTTCATTGATCTTAACAATCTGGTAAAGTTTCTTAAAGATCGGATGAAAGATGAAGGCCCTATCGTGTTAACGAGGCAAAATATAGCATTTTTAACTAAATCAAGGGCCATAACTCCGCTGTTACTGGTCCGATCTGGCTGGTTTTCGAACTTGTCCAAGCGTTCATTAATATTAACAATCTGGTAAAGTTTCTAAAAAATCGGATGAAAGATGAAGGCCCTATCCTCTTAACGAGGCAAAATATAGCATTTTTAACTAAATCAAGAGCCATAACTCCGCCATTAATGGTCCGACCCTGGCTGGTTTTTGTTTGGCCAGTAGAGATAATAAAAAAAAAAATTAATAAAAAATTAAAAAAAATAAAGAAATATAAAAATAATAAAAGATAAAAAAAGTCAAAAAAATCTGGTAAAGTTTAATAAAGATCAGATGAAAAATGAAGGCCTTATCACCTTAACAAGGCAAAATATAGCATATTTAACGAAATCAAGAGCCATAACTCTGCTGTTACTGGTCCGATCTGACTGGTTTACGAACTTGTCCAAGCTTTCATTGATCTAAAAATCTGATAACGTTTCTTAAAGATCGAATGAAAGATGAAGGCCCTATCGTGTTAACGAGGCAAAATATAGCATTTTTAACTAAATCGAGGGCCATAACTCCGCTGTTACTGGTCCGATCTGGCTGGTTTTCGAACTTGTCCAAGCGTTCATTAATATTAACAATCTGGTAAAGTTTCTAAAAATTGGATGAAAGATGAAGGCCCTATCCTCTTAACGAGGCAAAATATAGCATTTTTAACTAAATCAAGGGCCATAACACCATAGTTACTGGTCCGATCTGGCAGGTTTTTCGAATTTGTCCGAGCTTTCATTGATATTAACAATCTGGTAAAGTTTCAAAAAGATCACACGAAAAATGAAGGCCCTATCACCTTAAAGAGGCAAAATATAGTATTTTTAACTAAATCAAGGGCCATAACTCCGCTGTTACTGGTCCGAACTAGCTGGTCTTCGAACTTGTCCGAGCTTTCATTTATATAAACAATCTGGTAATGTTTGGTAAAGATTGGATGAAAGATGAATGCACTATCGTCTTAACGAGGCAAAATATAGCATTTTTAACTAAATCAAGGGCAATAACTACGCTGTTAATGGTCCGATCTAGCTGGTTTTCGAATTTGTCCGAGCTTTCATTGATATTAACAATCTGTGCAAGTTTGGTAAGGCCATAAAAAATTAATTACCTGGTTCTCAGGCCCGCCCGCATGTCTTTTTTTGGTGCCGCATTGCCAATTTATCTCAAAAGTAATAAAATGAAAAAATTGGAATGGCGCTACCAAAATTTCGAGAAAAAAGTTCCGCATCCAAGTTCGTTCCGGTTTTTACATGCAACTACCTCAGGGGAATCTCTTGTGGGTAGACTGAGTGCGCGGCCGACTATCTGCCGCTCTGCTCGCTAGCTTGTGAGTGTTGCAGTCGTACGGGTACCAATCTAGGAGAGTCAGACGCTTGAGACGCTTGGAACTAGTAGGTGCTACAGAACAGGCGATTTATTCAAGCGTCTATTCGACAAAGTCTCACAACAACATGCAATAATAGCGGTGTCATCGAGTAGGTTGAAGTTCATGCGTGATCTAATACAAATATACGGACTTATTGTGATTGAAAGAAGCACAAGTCGGGAAGAAATGATAAGGTAATGATCGACAATAGAGATGAGCTGATCCAACTGGTTATTGCACATGTATTTCGAGATATTTTGCATCAATACATGTATCGGAATTAAAGTTTGGATAAAAAAATAATCGCCCGCGTGTCTGCTGACCACTGTAAAATTGTAAAAAAAAATGCGCCCGCCCGCATCTCTTCTCAGAAAAAGTGGCCTGAGAACCAGGTAATTAATTTTTTGTGGCCTGAAGATCAAATAATAAATGAAGGTGCTAGAGTGTTCACAAGGCTTAATATGGCATTTTTCAGCAAAACAAGTGCCATAACGCTTGTGTTACTGACCCAATTCAGCTGAATTTTGAACTTGTCCAAGCTTTCATTGATATAAAAACACTGGCAAAGTTAAGTAAAGATCCGATTAATATTGAAGGCATTTTTCAGAAAAAAACAAGGGCCATAACTCCGGTGTTACTGATCCGATTTAGCTGGTTTTCAAACTTGTTTGAGCTTTCATTGATATTAACAATCTGTGCAAGTTTGGTAAAGATCAAATAATAAATGAAGGTGCTAGAGTGTTCACAAGGCAGAAAATGACATTTTTCAGAAAAAACAAGGGCCATAACGCTTGTGTTACTGACCCAATTCAGCTGATTTTCGAACTTGTCCAAGCTATCATTGGTATTAACAATCTGTGCAAGTTTGTAACGATCAAATAATAAATGAAGGTTCTAGAGCGTTCACAAGGCAGAAAATAGCAATTTTCAGAAAAAACAAGGGCCATAACTCTGGTGTTACTGATCCGATTTGGCTGGTTTTCGAACTTGTTCGAGCTTTCATTGATATTAGAAATCTGTGCAAGTTTGGTAAAGATCAAATAAATGAAGTTGCTAGAGTGTTCACAAGGCTTAATATGGCATTTTTCAGAAAAACAAGGGCCATAACTCCGGTGAAATTATTCCGATCTGGCTGGTTTTCGAACTTGTCTGAGCTTTCATTGATATAAAGACACTGGCAAAGTTTCGTAAAGATTCGATTAATAATGAAGGCCCTAGAGTGTTCACAAGGCAAAAGTGTACGGACGACGGACAACTCGCCATCCCATAAGCTCTGCTGGCCTTCGGCCAGTAGAGCTAAAAATGATGGCGACCTTAAAATCATAAAAATATATTCAATTTTATGTTACTTAGATTTAATATGATAAATAAATATAATTTTTTTAAATACTTGTAGACAATCATATAAATAAGCCTCATTATGGAAGCATTGATGAAACTGCGTCATGAAAATGCTTGCTTTTACACTTCTGGCAGCCACAGTTTATAGATTCGTTGAAGTCATCAGATTTCACTTCACAGTTAGCTCCCTTGAAAGCCATGTTAGGATAAAACTTGCGCCATAAAAAGTAGTAGTGTGTTGTTCGGTTTTAAATATTTTTAATAATTGCTAACAGATATATGTATTGCTGTTGCAGGTGAGATGAACACAGTCTGAAATTGGATGTGCAGCTATTAGACGACACTGGCACCAAAATATGACAGTTTTATGGGTGTTGAAGAAGTATAGGAATTCTGGTACAAGCGCTGGAGTAAAAGCCCAAAATAGTGCAATGGATGCCACCACTCAAATAAAAAAAAAAAAAGGTCAATGTACCATATTTTGTACATTTGTGTGTGGGCAAATGATTGTGTTTCATAAAAAAGTGACTTTTAGCTTGGAAACTGGAGGTTCGAAATGGTAAAATATAGTCATATAGGCCTGCACTGAGTAGTGAGACCTTTAGGGTAATAGCGAGCCACCTTTTTTTACTGAGACAAAAACAAGCAGTATTATATCCTTGCCTTGGTAACATTAAAATGTAAATAACAGGGAGGCAGAGGATTGAATTTTACTATCTTTAACTGTGTTGCTAAGGTTGCTATGCAAATGTTTTAAGTTTTCCGGTACCAAGATTTATTCCTCATATGATTTCCATCAAGTCACCTTCCAAGTAACGCCCCCATCTGAAGCAACTGAACACAGTACAATGAGACTGATGAAAAGATTCACAAAATTAGATAAAATGAATGTAATTTTGTTTCCCCGCATGTATAAATGGCAAAAAAACGCCCTAATTAATGCTTTAGCTGCCTTCTTCATGTGCGTCGCCAGTATGAGTCAGAATGATTTACTATTTCTCATTAAGTGGTCCGAGAATTAACTTTCATACCCCATCCAATCCATTCTCCAAGAAGCGAAAACGGGGTTAGCTGGGGTATGAAATAAAATCTTAATTTCGGACTAAAAAGTTTGCATATTGTAAAATTAAAACATTTAATATGTAATTTTAAACAGGTTACCACATTTTTTCAATAAACAATGTTTTCAACGTGTTTTATTTTCGAAATATCCGTTATAAAATCCTGCTAATACAAGCTTTCCCATCGCTTATTGGAATTAAGGCGGCATCAAGTAATGTTGAGTTACAACTCCAGTCTCATTACTTCTGTGACTGAACATTAGAACAATCTTGTAAATACCTACTCTGGATGCAGGAGTTTGAAGGTAAACATTTACAATTTTACATGACGCATCAAAAATATATACGTGAATTCACATAACGCATCAAACAAGCACTACTTACATCTTCTGATTTGTCTTCAGCAGGTGGTGCACCAAACCCGGACAACATCGACTTCTTCGAGTTCTTCTTGGATTTCTTCTTCTTTGGGGGTGGGTCTGGGGTCCACTGTCAATAGTACAGTCTATATTACTGACACATGGCAATCTTGAAGTTTGTATCTTGAAATTAGCATCTTGATTTAGTTATCCAGTATTGTTTTGACTTTAACCCTTAGCCCGCTACATATATTTAATGCACTGTTCTTTCTTTGAATTAAGACCATTCCATTTATGTGACAAAGGGGTGTTTTGGGGGAAATGACTGATCATCAGCCAGAGATTGTAAACCCTGATCAGCCTGCGAGTTACTCGCAGGCTGATCAAGGCTGAGTTACTCGCAGGCTGATCAGGTTTTACAATGGACGCAAAGGCTATTAGTCACGCTTAGCGGGTTAAGGGTTAAAACTGCTTACATATAAATATAATTTTGAGTTTCAGTCTTTTTGTCTTATTCTACCATAGCTTTAAATATATTATCGGTGCAATATAATCAACAGTTATTAATATGCAAAAACATGATGCTAATCATACAAATTATTTTGCTTTTTTACTATTCTTATCATTAATGTTAATGATTGAACAAATGCAAGAAATGGAGAAAAACTAACAGAACGCATTGACTTTTTAAAAAATCAAGATTGTCATCCATCCCTTTAAGTTACATGGCAAAGAATGCAATCAATGTTATAACTGCATGAAATACTAACCTTGAAGGGAACTTGCGTGAGTACATCAAAATCATCACCTTGAAGATACTCGGCCCGCTCCCAGACAAACCAAATGTCATGACTGATGAGTCGCCACAACAGGTCAAATACCTGAAATACAAATGCCATATATAATAAACATATGATTGCATTTTCATACGAGAACAGTGCTCCAGATAAGACGTGTATCCGCAAATAGGTACTGAATGACAACCAAGTGCCTCCAGCAATTACTAGTAGAAGCTTGCAAGAAGAAAAAAACGGCCTTTTTTGTTGATTGTTGGACACAAATTAATGCCATAAGCAATGTTGAATGTGTATGTAAAGAAAAGAGGAAATACCAATAGTTTTTATGGTAATGACTAAAGAGTACATTTTACATTAAAGTGACACACAGCAATCTTGAAGTATTTGAAATGGGTGTCTCGATTTATATATCCAGTATCATTTTTACTTTTACTCTGGTTACATTTAAATAAATCAAATTTTAAGTTTTCACTATTTCGTCTTATTATACTACACAATTTAATATATTATTGGTGCACTAATATCGAAAAGTAATAATATACAAAAACAAATGGCTTAGTACAATTCTCATAATTAACATTAATGATTGAACAAATGCAATTTATGTAGAAAAACTTACGAGAAGCCGCAAGTTTTTAAAACTCAAGATTGCCATGTGTCCCTTTAATGCTTTGTCCAAAACTTGTTTTGAAGAAGATGCAATGTAAATACGTAAAAACATAAATGTATGCGTATAATACGCGCTGTGCTGAAAGCTTATCTGGAGCACTGTCAGAATCGTAAGATTCTCAAATTAATTTTATATAAAAGGAGCCATATATAATTATCCTCATCCGTCGGATGGGGACGTAAACCGGGCGGTCCCGTGTATCGGTCTATCCTCCGAGTACGTTAAAGAACCATAGGAATCTATTCGATAATAAGAGTAGGGCAGGTTCCCGGATTCCTATGTATCCTTCCCCTCTCTCTGGGGCGGCTCTAAATAACCTGTACTGTGTTGATGAGCCGTTAAACAACATTCAATTCATATAATTATCCTATGATACCTATTATATGATATTCATAAACACATATAATAGGAGTTTCATATAATTTTCATAAAAGCATGAGTTCATAAAAGTATCATTTTTAAAACGGACACATTTTAAAATAATTTTGATTGAAAAAACATTGATCAACTTTTATATGAGTCTCATATGATAGCTATATGATTCTTATATAAAAGGTTTAAGAATCATGTAATGCTCGTTTTATTTAAGTATCATATAATGGGTATCATTTGAGAATCATATAACACTCATTTGCTACTAATATGTGGCAAAATTGGTAGTGTAGACTGAAAAACCCTGAACTTATGAAATTTGAAAAAATCTTAAGTCTAATAGCTAAGATAGTGGCCATAAAAATTAGCAATTTCATTACCCAATAATTCTAATACACCCGCACTATATAGCCTAGTTTAAAATATCTTGTTATATTCAACGATATATCACTGTAACGTTTGCAACGTTAGGAGAATAAGCAAGGCAATGCGAAAGATATCACTGTAACGTGTGCAACGTTAGGAGAGTAAGCAAAGCAATGCAAAAGATTTCAAATGTTTGCGTTATTTTCACATTTTAGGGGTATTAGAATAGAAATAGATTAAAGAACATCATTTACGGTGAATTATCGTGTAATATATCACGGTTTGCAGTTCAATTGTAAACAATAATTTCACGAGCCCGAACTCCAAACCATGATATATTACACTTCCGGCTCGTGAAATTATTGTTTACAATTGAACTGCAAACCGTGATATATTACACGATAATTCACCGTAAATGATGTTCGATTTCTTAAATAATTGTCTAAATTACTTTAAGGCACTAGATTACATGTAAATGCCAAACACATTTACCATCAAATGAAAACTTATTTGAAACAAGACAGAAGTCATTGGTTTTGAAAATAAGTGAAGCACCAACAGTGGTGCGACCGCCGGATTTATTATTGCCAATTCAATATTTTAACTGAAAAATCTAAGTAAAAGGGGGGGTAATTAAGGTAAAATACACGACTTATGGTTATGGTTCTTGTCATAACATTGTGTAATGATAATGAACATGTGTGCCGAGTTTTAAAGCTTTCCGACATTTCGTTTTGAGAAATGAGGGAAAAAAATACTTAAACCAAAAACGTTAACCAAAACTTCAAAACGCGTAGACAGACAGACAGGAAGACAGGCAGGCAGATAGAGACACAAATCGCCAAACTATAAGCCTGGATTTGCTAACGATCAATCTAGGTTAAATATTTAGCCGTTAAGAGGAATGCTTTTGCAAAACATAGTTTTGTGAATGCCGTGCTAAACGATAATTTAAGTGGTGTCTTGTGTAAAGTCTCTCTAACTCAATGGAATGATCTCTCATGGAAGTGGTCTCTGGTGTTTCTAAATTAACAGTCCTTAAGAAATGTTGACCTAGTGAAGGATATTAGATCAGTGCAGCTCTATAAAAAGCCTGGTGGAAGGCATCTTTAAACTGTCTTTCAACCGTATCTCATTTTACCTTCAAGACTTCGTTTAAACCCGACAAAAATGTTAATTCTTATGGTCAAGTCTTCTGCTACTGACAAATATTAGTCATCATTCAAATTATATACATTTAGGTTGCTTATTACAGCAAGTCTAAAACTGGCCTTTTAGAATTTATTTCCGTACCGATTTCTTTTTAAACCACAAAATTAAGTTGTTGAACCAGTGACCTATACAGCAACAAACTTTTGAAACTACCATTTGCAATCAGCCATCAAATATCAATTTAAACCTTTCATTAATAACCATTGGCATAAGGTTGCATGTAGAGACTTACATGATCTGCACTTCTCATGGCAAACAGTCGAGTGTCGATGGTGACATCATCTGGTATAACGTTACATCTCTTAAGTTCCTCCATCACCCAGTCTACCCGAGTCTGTCTCTGCTGATCGGACAACCTGTAAACGGATTTATGATAAACATGTTGAGAGGGCTAACTGTAGAACTATTGTAACTTCTTCTGCTTTAATAAAGAGTTACAACAGTTTTGCATTCCTACCTCGATTGATGAACTCACTTAAAATCATACCCGCTAACTAGTATTAAATATGTTTTTGGTGCACACAGATTGGATCTAGACTATGAATGAAATATCATGTAGAACTAATTTTAATCCTGACTGATGCTATACTTATGTGCTGAACCTTTTTTAGGTTTTCTAAATTGTCAATCAATTTTATTAGATAGGTTATATTACATAAATACATATATTATTGTCCAACGCTAAAATAATAAACAGTTACATAATATCGTATAAATAGTGCACCCAGTGAGTGGATATTGTCAACCAGAGGAAATTATTTTCCTGAAGATTGACAGTGTCTCCACTCAGTATCCACACTATTCACTGTCACCCTCAGCGGGAGGCAAACAATTTACAGTTAAATACTAGACATTAATTATACAGAAAACAAACTAGTGGGTGGGGGGGATTAAACTATGTGCAAAAATATCCATTTTATTATATGTTTTACATATATATGTATGTTTGTTTAATCAGTTTTAAAATGAGGCAAAAGTTATGGTCAAGAAAAACAAGAATAATATCTTTAAAACAATATTGATCAATTTTATTTTTTTCAGAAATCATAGCACATGCGCTACAGTTGAGTATAGGAAAATAATAAAAACTTGCTGTGACATCACAATCATGAGACAGAACCTATTTTTTGACTGCTCAGCATCATAATCGGGGAACAGTATAAATGTTTCACGCAAGGGTATAGGCATTTAGTATAGAAGTCCAAACGAGAAGTATAATAATAACAATATACCCATCCATGTTTTCAAGTCTTTTCAGGTCTCGACCTGTGAAGCTCTCAACAAAGAACTTCATATTTGTGCCTGTCAACAGATCCATAAGTACATTGTTAAGCAGCTGGTTGTACGGGGTCAGCCTCAGGTTCACCCAGGCTGTGAACCCGTTAATCTTCGTTCTCAATGACATGATCTTGCCGGCTCCTTAATTCACCTCATCTCCTGTAAAATAAAATGAAAGCAAAGATATATTTTGTATTTGTCGTACTTATACATGTACAATATAATATGTTACAAATGATATTTGTCACTGTATCAGTGGTCGAAATTAGCAATAGCCCGAAGGTGAAAAACTACTAATATATACAGAATATAATGTTAATTCTGCAGAATACAGAATTTACTGATTTAACGGATGATTTGATGGCAGATATAAGCCATGTGTAAACCGTTACAATTTGTGTATGGCAGATAAAAGCCAAATTAAAAGATAAAAGCATTAACTGCATGGTGTATGGCAGATATAAGCTACGTGCATTTATTGGTAATATGGAAGATATGTCACATGCATTAACTGAAAATCATGTATGGGCACACATAGGACCAAGTCAACATGATGTCCAGTGGAATGTATTGCATGCCAGTTTACTGTTGCGAAAGTCGGGCTATCCTAATTCATAGTCTTAGAATATTGTTAACACTGTCACAAGCATTGTTGACTGAGTATTAATGTCTGTACATAGCATAGGTATTGTTTATGCAAACACTGAATTAAGACATTTGCATAACTTTTTATCGAACGCTATGTTTCAATTAACTCCTCAATACATTGAGTGATTTAATGCAAATAAGACGATCTTAATGCTTATATTTGACACAAAGTCTGTATCATCATGAAAATAAACATACAGTACTGTGGTAAACTTTAAATCCATGTAATATTGAACAATTCAAAATAAGAACTACAGTCAAGTGTATAACTTGCTAATTAAGTAATCGCGAGCGTAAGTGTAATCAGACAGGAAATATTACACATACATATTCAGACATTCAGCGGGTTTGAACTCAGGACCCCTTGCATGTAAAGCGGATGCTCTACCAATATCGCCATGAAAGCTAGCTCTGCGGCGAGACAGTAGTAACGCACTTATAAACCTATCTATTTACATATGCCCACCAACTGAGTCCTATTACATAACTCCAACCTTTTTATTTTTGAAATCAAGTTTTTAAACCTTCAAAAGTCACACAACACATATAGACAACAACATATACAATGATCTAGGCATCTGGGAATAACCTCATACAATGCCTACCCGGTTTCTCCACCAATGTAATCTGACTGGAAAAATTATGCATAAATATTTAGGCACACGGAGGGTTTGAACTCAGAACAATTGCATGTGAAGCAGGCGCTCTACCAATATTACCATAAAAGCTCGCTCTGTGGCGAGACAGTCAGTAGTAATGCATTTATAAACCTATCTATTTACATACCCCCGACTGAGTCCTATTACATACGAAATGAGAGTACTGTGTCTAAAACAGCTCTACAGTCGTATCACTAAACATTCTAACACTATTTCCCCTAAACGAAAGGAGAATACTATCCAGATCCAGAACTTGGCCAGTGTTGGCAGAACCTGAGGCAGAGTGGCAAATCAGAGTGGCAGTGGAGGATTATTATTGTTATTAAAATTCTCTATAGATCTATTGGTCTGTTATAGTAAAACTATCAAGATTTGTTTATTTACTGTATTATTTATGTTTCCTTTTCTAATCAAAATCAAGCTTGTGTTTTTAACTTGCAATATTAAACGATCTGATATCGTATTGTTATCTATGATTATATGCTGTATGCTATATGGCCCATGATTGGAAAAATAAACATATTCTATTCTATTATATTCTAATTTAATTAGTAATTAACACGTTTAGCTCGTGTTACATACATTAAACATCACTAACTTACAGTTAAAATGAATAAATTCCGTTGAATTATGATCAAAGAAGACATTCGTAAACATAAATATGTACAAAACAGTTATATTTCACTTTTTATAGTTTTCTTGTATCTTGGTCGCCATTTGTAAACAAGTTTATGCAAATTAGAATTTGTAGAGGGAGGTAACTCGTTGCGCCGATTAGTTTCCCTTTCAAAATGAGTGGCGAAAAATGACCAATGAAAAGTCTCCTTGTACAATTGAACAAGATATATCCAATGAAATTAGTTCTAACAACGATACTTTTCGTTACGTAATGATTCACATGGGATCCACGTTGACGCCACATTTTACAGAAGTTAGCGTGCTCTTTTTGAAATGTTTTAACCACGTTTCTATCATGACACCTCTATAGTTTTCATTTCTTAAATCTGCGACGTACTTCAGACAAGAAGGCATAGACCATGTTGTCAGACGCCGCATTTACAAGGTAAAAACATAATTTGCAACATGTTGAACTTGAAGAGTGGGGAAGATTGTCGTCTAACTCGAACTTCGAAGCACGAAAACTCGACATATAACTTTCCCCCATCTTGACACCTTTCAAGCATAGTTAAGCCGTCTGTATTCATAATGTTTAAGATAGTTCTAACGCTGTGTTTGTCATTATTTTACCTGACCCAATATGATATTCTTTGTTACAAGAAGCAAACATGTGTATCAAATTATGTGGTTATCACATGTTTTCGCGTATGAGTAACTAAAGTGAATCTATGCCTAGGGAGGGACAGTTCAGTCGGCACTCCAAATAGCGGACATTTAGCATAGGTTTTCAGAAGCACCTGCTACTTCCCTTTTGTCGAAGAGATATATCAGAAACGGACTTGTTGCATTTTTTACGCATGTATAGCCTATAGGTCCATTTTTCTTCACATGGTCATATACCACTATTGCATTTCCCATAGGCCTCCATTATAGCCTTTTGGCCTACAACCCCTATTCCTGTATCCGAATGGATGATAAAACCTAACTTTGTTTAAGGAACTATCTTAAAGACACTCAAAAATGACCAGCAAATTGGGGATATTCTGATGCTTTCAGCCTCTAATAGTTCACTGAAGGTGGCCACCCCCAGAATGGCAGTAAAGAAATTTTACTTTTTGCAAATATACTCTCAGTAAAATTATATCCATAAAAATGCAAATTTCAGTCAAAATATCCTAAATCAACATGTTTTATGATGGAAACATAATATTTTGATGTTTTATGGGGATTTGTTATGATTTGGGTAATTTAATCCAATCAGAATCTACCTTGAAATCTGACTATATGCGGGTGTCGGCAGGGATACCCCGAGGATATAACATCACCTATGAACCTGGTGCCAAATTGGTTGACTCTAAGTCTAATGCCTATGGAATTAAGATGTACAAGATGCAGTAATTACATAAGGGCAGGCAGATAACAAAAAAAAAATGTGCATTAGGCCTAATAAAAAAACATGTGTGTTTCCGGTTTCCCCGCCGACTCTAAATATTTTTAGCGAAACAAAAAATGATTTATTCAAATGATACTTTTATTAGCCAGAGTTGTTAAGCATCTAATCTGGATTGCAAAGGTTATCAAAAAGTTGCCTTAGTACAAAAATGGCATAATATATGCGAAAAATATCTAAAAAACAAACTTTTTCCTACCTACATACCCTAACTTTTTGACAGGGTGAAACCAGAAACACACATGTTTGTTTTTTAGGCCTTAGGTCGAACAAAACTTTTTTCTACTTTTACTTTTGTTATAGACACTACACCAGATAAAAAGAATGAAAAGAACGATGCATTAGGTCTAACCGAACTTTTTCCTACTTTCACTTTCGTTATATAATTTATGTAGAAAAAAATTATTAGCATGGTTTATGCCTAAATCTGACTGGTTTAATTATTGAACAGAATATTACCTACGACACACCGACCGATATACAAAGCGACAACACAATCTCACTAACTGACTTAAACACTGTATATTTCACACTAACCTGGCGCGTGACTTGCTTCCTGCATAGAGGAGCTCGTTACGGGGGTATATTTCACACGGTATACAAATTCTAAGCACCGCTCGTCTTCAATTAAAGATTGGCACCCCAAACATTCCTCGGCCAATCAAATTCTGATAAACTGTCAAGTGGGAGGGATAAACAATAACGAACAACACAGGTCAATTTTAACAGGTCAGTTTTATGACACTTGTCAGTAATTGCTCGCGGCGAAAGCGACGGGTGGTTAATTACTACACAATTATCGGCAAACTTCAGTGAAGGCAAATTTTCCCTTGATTTTTATCTAATAATGAAATGTCCATCGGGCAAGTGACGGACAACCATATTTACGAAGGTCACCTGCCCGCACCCAAAATCCACTTGCGTCGGGCAACCATATTTCCGGAGCCCTGTCCGGGTACGCCGTCCAAGTTCAGTGTTTTCTTCATATTTCTGGTTTATAGTTCTTAAAAAACCGCACCAAACCGAAAATGGAAGAATACAATACCTTGAACCAAACCGTCAGAAAATACTGCGGTGCATCGAGTTTTCGGCTAATCGTTGCTACCTTAATACATGAAATATATAAGATTTGTTTTATATGGACTTTTTTGAATCCTTCTTTCCAACCAACCCGTAGGAATATTATTTTTTATATAATACCAGTTCCATCATAATATAATTATTTTTATTTACTGAAAATGTCTTAAACTGCAGAAAGTGGATGCCTGAAAAATGTAAAATGGAGTGTACTCTTCCAGTGATTTTTTTACAATTTCACTTACAAGTACGAGTCCTAGGACTCGCTGGGCCAAAAATCTATGAGTCCCAAAACTAAAGGAGTGAGTCCCAGGTTTTAGTAGTAATTTATTTCAAATTCAAGCACTATTTTATAACATTATGTTGATAACTTTAATCAAGCATACATACGGTGAGAGCATAACAATCGCAGTCGCATAAAGAAGCATGTCGACCGAGAGTTGACTGTTGAAAGTTTGTGCAGTGTGCACTTTTAGTCATCCCATTAGGCCAAAAATAAAATTATGTTTGTTTCCCCTTCCCGACCCATGCAAAAAAGGGTTGGGTAGGTAGGTAGGTAAAATAATTTTTTTATTTCATTTCTTTTATTTGAGATCAAAACTGGAATACATGCTACCTATAAGACACATTTAAGACAAAAAAAAAAATTAAAAAAAAATTATTATTTTTCGCCAGTGTCGAAAAAATAATTCGGGTCGCGGCAATTTCGGTGGGTCGGTCGGGAAGGGGAAACAAACATAATTTTATTTTTGGCCTTACATTTGTTTGCGTTTGTACACAAAGTACAATACATGCTTTTTGTGGTATCGTCATACCCTAGCCAACTGAACAATTTCTCCCAACAACTGTTGTATTTGCGGATTTTGGTAGGTGGTTCAATTGCCGTAGATATACTGGCTGTTTGAGCGTCATTATTGGAGGATGTACTGGCCTTTTGAATGAAACTCGAGAGTGTTTGTTGCTTTGAGTCATTGTTTAGTTTTCTCTTTGGGCCCCATTTTGCAGACGAGGCATCGCCAACTCGTGGAATGTTTACTTCCGCACCGTTTCGTGTTTTACCTCACGGCCGATTCCATTGGCTAATCGTATGACCATTATCCAATAATAATCGACGTTACAAAATTACGCGGAACGGTGCGAGTGTAAACTTAACCCTCATCGAATAGTCAAATATGGCGGTAGACGCGGAGAAAAAAGCGACGGATTGAATTCTTACAGGGGAAATATGGCGGTAGACGCTGAGAAAAAAGCGACGGATTGAATTCTTACAGGGAAAATATGAATTACGGAACTCTTTACTTGCAATTTATGTACGTCCCAAGAACGCACATGTTCTGGTAATTTGCGTCCACGGAAATATTTGTGCGTCCTGGACGCAGGACGCAGAGGTAAAAAAATCACTGCTCTTCTTGCTTTCATTTTTAAAAGATACGAAACAAGTTTTGCATTACAGAAAAGCTGAATTTTAATCTGTTTTAGTACTGTTGCAATAGGAGCATAATAGCATATTAGAAATAGTATCTTATCGCAATGGTAATTCCATCAATTGTAATAGTATCGTTGTAGTCAATTGTGAGATTCTATTTATCTTAGGCCAAAAAAATTATATATGTGCGTTTCATATTGTATGCTCTGTAAAAAATAGGGTAGGTCAGTAGGCATTTTTTTTATTATTATTTTTTTTTTTTTTTTGGAGCAAGATATTGTACATGCATTGATCTCATAAAGCCCATACAAGTTAATGATACAACTGAAAGTTTCTCTGTGATGTCAGTTTACCTCGATATATTGTAATAAATCATTGTTCAGAACATTTCTTTTTTTAACAGAGCTTATGGGATGGCGAGTTGTCCGTCTTCCGTCCGTCGTTAACTTTTGTCTCGTTAAGACGATAGGGCCTTCATTTTTCATCCGATCTTTTCCAAACTTTAACAGGTTGTTAATATCAATGACAGCTCGGACAAATTCGAAAACCAGCCAGATCGAACCAGTAACAGCGGAGTTATGGCCCTTGACTTAGTTAAAAATGCTATATGTTGCCTCGTTAAGACGATAGGGCCTTCATTTTTCATCCGATCTTTACCAAACTTTAACAGGTTGTTAATATCAATGAAAGCTCGGACAAGTTCGAAAACCAGCCAGATCGAACCAGTAACAGCGGAGTTATGGCCCTTGACTTAGTTAAAAATGCTATATGTTGCCTCGTTAAGACGATAGGGCCTTCATTTTTCATCCGATCTTTACCAAACTTTACCAGATTGTTAATATCAATGAAAGCTCGGACAAGTTCGAAAACCAGCCAGATCGAACAGTAACGGCGGAGTTATGGCCCTTGACTTAGTTAAAAATGCTATATACTGCCTCGTTAAGACGATAGGGCCTTCATTTTTCATCCGATCTTTACCGGATTGTTAATATCAATGAAAGCTCGGATAAGTTTAAAAACCAGCCAGATCGGATCAATAACAGCGGAGTTATGGCCCTTGACTTAGTTAAAAATGCTATATGTTGCCTCGTTAAGACGATAGGGCCTTCATTTTTCATCCGATCTTTACCAAACTTTAACAGGTTGTTAATATCAATGAAAGCTCGGACAAGTTCGAAAACCAGCCAGATCGAACCAGTAACAGCGGAGTTATGGCCCTTGACTTAGTTAAAAATGCTATATGTTGCCTCGTTAAGACGATAGGGCCTTCATTTTTCATCCGATCTTTACCAAACTTTACCAGATTGTTAATATCAATGAAAGCTCGGACAAGTTCGAAAACCAGCCAGATCGAACAGTAACGGCGGAGTTGTGGCCCTGGACTTAGTTAAAAATGCTATATACTGCCTCGTTAAGACGATAGGGCCTTCATTTTTCATCCGATCTTTACCGGATTGTTAATATCAATGAAAGCTCGGAAAAGTTTAAAAACCAGCCAGATCGGACCAATAACAGCGGAGTTATGGCCCTTGGTTTAGTTAAAAATGCTATATTTTGCCTTGTTAAGACGATAGGGCCTTCATTTTTCATCCGATCTTTACCAAACTATACCAGATTGTTAATATCAATGAAAGCTCGGAAAAGTTTAAAAACCAGCCAGATCGGACCAATAACAGCGGAGTTATGGCCCTTGATTTAGTTAATAATTCTATATTTTGCCTCGTTAAGACGATAGGGCCTTCATTTTTCATCTGATCTTTACCAAACGTTATCTTGTTAATATCAATGAAAGCTCAGATAAGTTCAAAAACCAGCCAGTTCGGACTAGTAACATCGGAGTTATGGCCCTTGATTTAGTTAAAAAGGCTATATTTTGCCTCGTTAAGACGATAGGGTCTTCATTTTTCATCCGATCTTTACCAAACATTATCAGATTGTTATTATCAATAAAAGCTTGGACAAGTTCGAAAACCAGCCAGATCGGACCAGCAACAGTGGAGTTGTGGCCCTTGATTTAGTTGAAAAATGGTATATTACGATAGGGTCTTGATTTTTTGTCCAATCTTTACCAAACTTTACCAGATTGTTAATATAAATGAAAGCTTGGACAAGTTTGAAAACCAACCAGATCGGACCAGTAACAGCGGAGTTATGGCCCTTGATTTAGTTAAATATGCTATATTTTGCCTCAGTACTACGATAGGGCTTTTATTTTTCATCCGATCTTTACCAAACTTTACCAGATTGTTACTATCAATGAAAGCTCCAACAAGTTTCAAAACAGCCAGATATTCTGGTTGAACGATATTTGAAAGAGTTATGGCACCTTATACATAAACTTTATCTAGAGCCAGTAGAGCGTCCACAGGCCCTCTCGGGCCTCTTGTTTATTCTTTTTTTTCATAAAAAAGTTTTAGGCCTTATAATCCCCTTACAAGTAGATGATACAACTGAAAGTTTCTCTGTGATATTGTCATCGGTTTACCTCAATATAAGACTGCCCCAGTTAAATTACGCATTCCTGTTACAAACAATAGAACATTTTAAACCAGAAGACCGTTAACATGCATTTTACTAATTAGTTTAATAGTTAATTAGCATTGCATTGTTAACCTGAAAGAAAAACATTAAACTCTGAATGTATCATATGACATTCCAGGCAAATGATTAATCATATGGCTTACCTAAATATTTTCCACTTTTGCCGTGTAATTTGGTAATAATTTGCATATATACCACCAGTGCCCAGTGGATTACAGAAAATATAGAATAGTGTTATATTTCACTTCTATGATATATATAAGCTATGTGATAAATCATTGTTCAGAACAAATAGGGAAAACTTTTTTTTTCAATTTTTGCATAAAAGGTTTTAGTGTCGGCCCCTTAAAAATAGGGTCGGTCGGGCCAGCTGAAACACAGTGACTTTTTTATTTGGCCTAAGATTTATATAATTGGGTGGTGTTTTTCATGCAGACATTGGGCCAGCCTTAGAAAGTTGTTGGTTTTCTGTGCTCCGACCCAAGACATTTTAAGTGAGTACCGTAGGTAGGATTTTTTTTACAGCGTCCTCGAACTGATGTATTAAAGGCCTGTAGCCAGGGGCTTCCCCAGCCATTTATGGCGTAGCGGCGCCGCGATCCCTTAACTTTTGAAACAGACATGCCGCGATCCTTAATCTGATCGCGACCCTTTAAAACCGTGCCGCGATCCCTTAAAAGTGGGTCATAACATTCATTTAACCCATTTCATCCGGGATACTCATGCGTGCGTATTTACCCATTTCATTCGGGATACCCGTCCACGAGTAGTTTTGACTGTTGTTGACATGTCGTTGTTTTCCATGTGGAAACCCCGTATAAAACGTCATTACTTTGTGGGTACTCTTCAGATAGAAGGCAGAGTGAGCATGGGCAGTAAATATAAAATTGTTTGGGAATTTTAAACGCTTCAGGAAGTGGGGAAAAAAAGTTTTTCGGCTATTTATTGCGTGTATTTTTCTTGATTTTTCGAGTGAATCGCTAAATATGGATGATAGATTTTATGTACCGAGTGAAGGGAGATACATTTATGTGGGATTTCATGACGAATTATAGTTTATGGATGAAGAAGACGATGTTTTGGACAACTTTTAGCGAGAGGAAACTGTAAACAACAAATGAATTTAGACCGAAAGGAACTTCAACTTTTTTTTTGCCAATTTTGACTTGGATGACCAGTGCTCACACTGGCCCTTTTAAATTAATAGCCACACATTTTTTAGTTAAGAAAATAATAGCCAACTTTAATGCGTAAGAAAATTTGGTCAGTCGTAAGAGCCAAATTTTCAATCAGATTTTCTTAGACTATCAGGGCCTCCTCTGGCTATATTTTTCTTTTTGTCACCACTTTCTCCAAGTGAAAGAAGTAGGAGCCTAGACTAGAATTTAAAATTTAAAAGTAGGATTCCAGGAACTCCTTACGCATTGATAAAACAAAGAATGATGGATTAAATAATTAATAGAAATATACTTTATGTATCTGTCATCTATATATCGTTTTTCTTTCCACCAACATGTATTTGTAAAGGACAGTTTTTCTCATTTGATTATGTTAAAAAAAAAAAAAAAAAAAAAAAATCCGAAATTATGTACCATCCGAAGTACTATGACACCGCAGTTTTACGGCCGAAAATTTCAAAACATTTAATCAAAATACCATCAATTACGAACCTTTTTCATGCATTAATGTGTTTTGAATGCAAAAAATGGTCTTTCTTATCAAAGGGGAAAGAAAACACAACCCTAATAGTAGGATAAAGTAGTTTTATGTCATTAATTGTCGATCTCAAAGTTGTGACAAATTGAAACTGCCGACACGAAGCCAGGCACAATATTCAAACTTCTTATTGTTTCAATGTTTTAATTACTTTATTGCAAGTGTTTTCACAGTTACTTTATTGCAAGTGTTTTCACAGTTCACAATACACATGGGAGTTTGCTACCTATCGGGATCATGATGGGATAGCTATTAATGCAGATGAAAGTAGCGACTATGTTCATAATAGTGCGTGCACAAATTAATTTCATCTCTTCGTAGTTTGTGTACAGAAAAACAAATAGGAAACTGTACCTACTGTTGGGTGCGTAACGGATTGTCTGATTGGTCAATCGCCCAAAAGATAACAAATAACGGCATATCTTATTGGCTATTCGGTCCATTAATCACATGATGTTTGCGTGTATCAACAATGCCCCGATTATCCGACAACGAAGTGCCAATTAAGGGAATTAACAACTTTGACAAGCGATAATTGATAAGCGCGTGGCGACATCACAGGGGGTGTGAACGGATTATGTAATGTTTATTGCGGTCATTTATTACTTGGGGTGTCAAACAGACCATTATACGAAAAATGTATAAAAAAAAATAAAAAATAAAAAATATTAAAATAAAATAATCGCCATTTCTTGTCGACATTTCTTTAAAATAATCGACAGTATTATAAAATAATCGCAAATGGCGACCATGGCGTATGGCAGCGTGAGCACTGGATGACTATGGTAATGATGAAAATGTTTGGTTTCAGGAGGAATGTGTTAGGGAAATCTTCCATCCATGCCATCTCAGACAATATTTAGACCATGGGGTGCTTTTTCCAGCACCCTGAAGAAGCAAAAAAAAACATTCCTTCAGTATGAGTGGGAAGATGATCTTTGGGAACGGTTGGTCACCGAGACTTCGATACGCATAGGATTCGACCAAATTTATAAAAATCAGTATAACTTTTGAAGTTCTCTATGGATTTTAAAGATTCTTTCAGCGCTAGAAATGACTTAAAATTCTCTACAATCTACACACTGGGTTATCAGAGAAAATGTGAATATATCTTACAGAAAACTTGGGTAAAAATAAGATAGGACAAAATTTTGACCAGAATCGCATGCTCACGTATGATTTTTATGTTCATTAAATTAGTTTTTGCATGAATATGGCTTTTAAAATTATTTCACTGTGTAGGGAATTTAAATACCTACATAATGATATATAGTTTTGTTAATTTATTTTCAAAATTGACGAAGTAAACCACAAATTACTAACATCACCGAAATGTAATTTTCTGCAGCAGCAGAAACCACAAAACTGTTCAGATTTACAGGAGTACTTATCAGATTTGCCTGCAGATTGAAATGGGTTAATGACATATCTGATTAAATAACGCCTTGAGGCATAAACTCCTGACAAGCATACGTCCTTAGCTCCTGATTGGAGTGTTTTCATAAGGATTAGAGAGGCAGAGGGGTTAATTACCTCCGCAATAAGGGTCTAATTCAAGAATTCAACCATGCGTACATGACCTGTAAACGTATTACGTCATCAAATGTGAAAACAATTTACTTATGTTATATTTTATTGTAGCGTTGAATTAACGTGCCTCCAGCCATTTTATCGCGTTTTAAATAGAAAATGATGAGAAAATAATCTCACAAACGCAAATTATTCGATAATCACATAAAATTATAAGAATCTAGGAGTTGCAGAGTATAAATTTAGGTTACTTCCGGTTTTGAATTTGCTTCCGTGTTTCAACTAAAACGATTAATTATGAATAAAGACAGCAATTTTATAACTTTTAAATAAACTTATATTCGTTATAACCATTTCCTACTTTTTTTTCGAAAACGCTAATGGCTTGATGCCGTTAACATGACTTAGACGTTAAGTTATTGTAAGACAATGTCAGCGTAAAAAGTTGATGTAAATCCGGATAGTCCTTATTTCGGATGCTTAAAAAACACACGACACGTTTTTAAGTGTGTTTTTAGCTTTACTGGCCAACGGCCAGCAGAGCTTATGGGATGGTGTGTTGTCTGTCGTCTGTCGTCCGTTAACTTTTCTTCAAACGACTTCTTCTCAGAAACCGCTTGGCTAATTTTGACCAAACTTCACATGGATGATCCTTAGATGAACGCTTTTTAGATTTGTTAAAATTAGGTCAGCGCTACATCCAAGATGGCTGCCATTACCATATATGGTCGAAACCTTAAAGAATCCTCTTCTCCAGAACCGCTGGACAGATTTCAACAGTTTTTCTTTTAAAATGATCGCCAACGCCTAGACTGTCAAGTTTGTTCAAATAAAGTCCCCAGGGTCAAAAATGGCCGTGCCCCGGGGGTCCCAAGTTTGTATATTGAGGTTTTGCATGTTTTTCATATAGACATATAGGAAAAAACTTTAAAAAATCTTCTTCTCTGAAACCACAAGGCACAGAGCTCTCATGTATTACATGTAGCATCAGCTTATGGTCCTATACTAAGTTTGTTCAAATGGTCACCCTTGGGTCAAATTTGTCCCCGCCCCAAGGGTCACAGTTTTACATAGACTTATATAGGATCTTTTTTTTAAATCTTCTTCTCGGAAACTACAAGAGCCAGAGGTTTGATATTTTACATTTATTATAAGCTTATGGTCCTTTACCAAGTTTGTTCAAATGGTGACCCTGGTTTCACATCTTGCCCCGCCCCGGGGTCACAGTTTTACATAAATGCTTGTATATTGAAAAACTGAAAAAAATCTTCTTCTCTGGAACTGCAACAGCCAAAGGTTTAATATTTTGCATTTGCTATAAGCTTATGGTCCTTTACCAAGTTTGTTCAAATGGTGACCCTCGGGTCACATTTGACCCCGCCCCAAGGGTCACATGTTTTACATAGACATGTATAGGGAAAAACTTAAAAAATCTTCTTCTCTGAAACTGCGAGAGCCAGAGGTTTAATATTTTGCATTTGCTATTAGCTTATGGTCTTCTACCAAGTTTGTTCAAATGGTGACCCATTAGTCACATTTGGCCCCACCCTGGGGGTCACAGTTTTACTTAGGCTTGTATAGGCAAAAACTGAGAGAAAAAAATCGTCTTCTCTGGAACCACATGGCACAGAGCTCTCATGTATTATTTTGCATCTGATCTTAGCCAAACTTTAGCAGATTTTATGGCTATCTTTTTTTTTATTTCTTTTTTTTTTCTTTTTTGTTCGTTTGTTTTTTTAATTTGTTTACATTTTTTTTCTTTCTTTTTTTTCTTTCTTTTTTAAATTCATTAATTTGTTTGAATTTTTTTTCTTTTTTATTATTTCTTTTTTTTTCTATGTTGGACCAGTCGGACCAGTAACAGAGGAATTATGGCTCTTGATTTAGTTAAAAATGCTATATTTTGCCTCATTAATACGGTAGGGCCTTTATTTTTCATCTGATCTTTACCAAGCTTTACCAGATTCTTTAGTTATGGCCCTTGATTTAGTCAAAAAGCTGTTTTTTGCCCGAAACTTCCAATAAAACATAAATGGCAGTCACTCGCTTCATTGATGTTATAAGAGCCATGTTAGCAGTAGAGCGTCCACAGGCCCTCTTGGGCCTCTTGTTTTTAAATGTTATTCACTTAAAAATAATATAATTACTCCTGCTTAACTTCACCACATCTATAATGAAGTGTTTACAAGATAAAAAAAATCTAGAACAGCAAAGGAAACGATGTATAAAGTTGAGTGTTATCTTTTTCCAAAAAAACAAAATAAAAAAACAGTAAAAAAATCTACATGTACTATCTATGGCAGACTGGTAGAAATATTTAAAACATGTTTTAAATGTGTCGGGTGTATGCCAAAACCCGTATTTTACTTCAAAACATGAAAAAAATATCGACATGCACCCCTCCCGCACCCCTCCCACGCCACTCTCCCTTAAAAAATTCCTGGGGAATGCCCTGGTGTAGCTATGCTGAGGCACACAGGGTTAGTTGCCTCTGTAGAATGTTGGGAAGGTATCCTTTGTCTACTGATGTATTACAGGCCTGTAGCTATGCTGAGGCACACAGGGTTAGTTGCCTCTGTAGAATGTTAGGAAGGTATCCTTTGTCTACTGATGTATTACAGGCCTGTAGCTATGCTGAGGCACACAGGGTAAGTTGCCTCTGTAGAATGTTAGGAAGGTATCCTTTGTCTACTGATGTATTACAGGCCTGTAGCTATGCTGAGGCACACAGGGACAGTTGCCTGTGTAGACTGTTGGGAAGGTATCCTTTGTCTACTGATGTATTACAGGCCTGTAGCTATGCTGAGGCATACAGGGATAGTTGCCTCTGTAGACTGTTGGGAAGGTATCCTTTGTCTACTGATGTATTACAGGCCTGTAGCTATGCTGAGGCACACAGGGTTAGTTGCCTCTGTAGAATGTTAGGAAGGTATCCTTTGTCTACTGATGTATTACAGGCCTGTAGCTATGCTGAGGCACACAGGGACAGTTGCCTGTGTAGACTGTTGGGAAGGTATCCTTTGTCTACTGATGTATTACAGGCCTGTAGCTATGCTGAGGCATACAGGGATAGTTGCCTCTGTAGACTGTTGGGAAGGTATCCTTTGTCTACTGATGTATTACAGGCCTGTAGCTATGCTGAGGCACACAGAGACAGTTGCCTCTGTAGCATGTTGGAAAGGTATCCTTTGTCTACTGATGTATTACAGGCCTGTAGCTATGCTGAGGCACACATGGACATTTGCCTCTGTAGAATGTTGGGAAGGTATCCTTTGTCTACTGATGTATTACAGGCCTGTAGCTATGCTGAGGCACACAGAGACAGTTGCCTCTGTAGAATGTTAAGAAGGTATCCTTTGTCTCTGGGGAGGCTCTAAATAACCTATTATATGTAACTGTTGATGTTGGAGCCGTTAAACAACATTCCATTATTTGTTGTGAAATTTCACTGTTATTCTCCCCAAAATCTTCAGAGTTATAGTTGCCATCATGTCCCTCCGTCCATATATCATTGTCCGTCTTTCCCGTTTTCTTGTCCGCTTAACTGCTCCTACGGTTTTCATCCAATTTCACAAAACTTCATAAGGAAATACCAGTATGATATCTAGTAGCGTATATTATCAGCACATTCTGGTTGAATGATTTTTGGCGGAGTTGCGGGACATTGAAGTTTTCAAATGTAAACCTTGTCCGCTCAACTCCTTTCTTTTTCATTCGAATTTCATGAAACTTCACAGGAAGTATCAGTATGATGCCTAGAAGTGCATATTATCAGGAAGTTCCGGTTGAATGATTTTTGGGAAAGAAGTTTTCGATTCTCAAACTTGTCCGCTCAACTCATCCTATACACGGTTTGAAAAAGATAGTGGACACTGAGTTTTGTATAGATTTAATTGTGTAAACTTCTTTAGAATTAAATTGACAAATTCCATAATGAATATGCCATGTTTGGTACCAAAGTTTTTATCATTCCATTGCCAATATCATGTTGTCATTTGTTTTTCAATAGGTTGAATCGTAAAAGGACTGTCGCTTGATAAAGAGTAAAAGTAAAAGTGTCCAGTTTCTTTGGCAACTGAGTATATGTTTTTCATCCAATTTTCATGAAACTTTACGGGAAGCATCAGTATGATGTCTAGTAGCACATATTGTCAGGACGTTCCAGTTGAATGATTTTTTGCGGAGTTGCAGGACTTTGAATTTTTTTGATTCTAAAGCTTGCCCAACTTCGCTTAGTATGTTTTTCATCCGATTTTCACGAAACTTCACATGAAATATCAGTATGATGCCTAGTAGTGCATATTTTCAGGACGTTTCGGTTGAATAATTTTTGGTGTAGTTACGGGACGTTGAAGTTTTACAATTCTAAACCTTATCCCCTCAACTCCATTCTACAGAGGCAACTCAAGTTTTTCATCAGTCAGATATCCATGAAACTTTATAGGAAGTATCAGCAGGGTTCTCAATAGACGCGTACACACGCGTTTTGACGCATGGAATTTCAATTTAACCCATTTCTGACGCATCTAATTTACGACCTGTGCGTTTTTCATGACGCGCGTGTGTTTGCTTCAAAGCATTAATCCAATACCTATTTACATCACAGCTGCATAAACAGTGATTGACACCTTGCCTGACGACCTTGATCGCGTCTCGACCAATCAAATTCGCTGCTGTCGCATCTTGAGTGCCAGAGGGGGAAATAACTGTCTGTAAATGGTGTCACTGTGTAATCTAATCGCTGCTATTGTGTTGATAATTTAATGATTATCTTTGAAGTTTATGATGCTTTGCGCGGGTGAAGACTATTATGACTTGATCGGATTAACTGTTTAATTGATTGCTACCGGCTTCTGATTGATTAGGGGGTTAATTAAATTGAATTGCGATAAAACAGAAGCTAGCGGTCAAACGTGTGAACAGTTAAAAACGGCAAAAATAAAATTGACTTTATTTGTGTTTGTTTATTTGTGTTGTTGTTCGTTAATTTTGTTTTACGCACGTTTTAAAGAATAAAGAAAAATAGTTTTAATGAGGATTATTTAAATATTTATAAATCGGCGAAATGTACATAAAAAGAGCGTTTTTTAACCTGGGTTGGCATTCATCAAAACTTACCGGACATTACGCATTGTGATATTTTGCGATTACGGACATTGTTTGTGCTATCGAGTAACGGACTTTATTAATTCATGTATGTTAAATTCACAAATAAATCGCGCAAAGAAGTATATTTTCGTCTATTATATAATATTATAGTGTACTATACTACAGCATTATTTTTTGAAATTAATAAAATGAGAATAGATTTCTTGAGAATTAAACATACATTAATGATACACTGTCCTTTGTTTTCTTGTTTAATGTTCCAAATATACATACATACAATTGGTGCAAACAGAGATGGTGTTATAATAACACCAATAACTTATAATATTAACAAATGTGGACCCCAATTTATAAAACATCCTTACATAACTTTGGAATCTTTGACATAATGACACATTATTGTAAAATGGAATAGTAGTTTTTTAAGTTCAAATGTATATATATTCTTGCACACCTTTCTTTGTAATACAATATTTACAGAATTCACTACAATTAAAGTTATTAAAGGATGTTTTATAAAACGGCGTTTCAATTTGTTCGATTTATATTTGACTTGCTTTTTCAATTTTGACCCTTGAGATTTTTGAGTCAAGGGTCATATGACTCTTCACTTTTAAAGTCTATTGAGAACCCTGTATCAGTATGATTTCTAGTAGGGCATATTATCAGGACGTTCTGGTAAAAAAAAATTGTAATCTCAACTCATCCTAGATTATCCACCCAATTGTATTTCACATGTCTACCTTGATTCGGGAAGCACCCATCGGTTCTACCGATTTCTTGTTTCTTTTAGTTATCAGTGCTGTTTTTGTCTTTCAGTCCGTGGTCATCAGAAGTATTGATAACAGGAGACTTCACATTGCCTTTATTTGATGAAAATGATGATGAATTAAACATTTACCGGACAAGGTATTTTCCTTACTTTACCTTTTTCTCTCTTGTTAATCAGGGCTTCACCCCTTGCTACAACTATATTGAACTATAACTCGAGGTAAACCAGCAATGAACTCTGGAGTCACATTTTATATTTTTGTATTCTGCAGTCTATCGTCAGTATTGTAATTATTTAAACAAGTGCCATCTGTCCGCCAGTCCATCCACCAAATATGGATCCTGCGATAATGAGAAAAGTATTGAAAATATTTTTATGAAACTTGGTATGTTGTTAGAAGGCAATGAAGGGATTATGCATGTTATTTTATTTTGTTGATTTGAAAAAAAAATATAGTTGATATGGCAACGGAAATAGCAAAAATACACAATATCCATATATGGATCCTTCGATAACAAAAGAAATGCTTAAAGATAATTTAATGAAAATTTGTATGTAGGTATAAAGGGAGTGGGCAGTTCATACACGTCATATTGTTTTATTAAAATGACAAAAATTGTGGTTGCTATGGCAACAGAAATTGTAAAAAATACACTATTAATAAAAATAGAAAAATGGTTCCCGCTCAATAACTTGTTAGAATTGAGATATTGAATGAAACTTTATAGGTACCAGTAGGTACCTAATATGAACAAAGAAGCTTGGGATTGTATTTGGGTCACTGGTGTCAAGGTCACTGTTACTAAAAATAGAAAAATGGTTTCCACTCTATAGCTTTACATAGAAATGAGATATTGGAATGAAACTTTATGGGTAGGTAGCTTATATGAAAACGAGGCTTGGGATTGCATTTAGGATCAAGGTCAGTGTCACTGTTACTAAAAATAGACAAATTGTTTCAGCTAGGAATGAGATAATGTAATGAAACTTTATGGGTAGGTAGATTGGGATTGCATTTGGTTTCATTGGCTCAAGGTCAAGTTCACTGTTACAAAAAATAGAACAACTGTTTCTGCACATTAACTTTACTTAGGAATGAGATATTTGCCTGACACTTGGTGTGTAGGTGGCTTATATGAAAAGCAAGTTTGGGATTGCATTTATAGTCGTGGTCACTGTTACTAAAGAAAGGCCCGGTAGTGGATGTGTATTGGACGTGTATTTGCTCTGCAATACTTGAGCATCTTGTTGACATATAATACAAGATTGATCTTTTTTGTTTTTATTTATCTTCTAAATCATGGTGCTGTTACTATTTTGGATGTAGCATGTACTTTTATTTGCAAAACATATTTTTGGTTTGTTTAACCCATAACCCACTACATATATAAAATGGACTGTTCTTTCTTTGAATTAAGACCATTCCATTTATGTGACAAAGGGATGTTTTGAGGAAAAATTACTACTCGCAGGCTGATCTGGGTGGACAATGTACGCAAAGGCTATTATAGTCGTGCTTAGCGGGTTAAGGGTTAAGTAGTGTTGTTTAGACGTATATTTATTACTTCAGATTCCAAATAGAGGGATGTATAGGCGAAGGGGTTCTCCCAAAAACTTGGTCTGTATTATTATAGCAGTGACTTGCTGAATTTGTCCGTCCGTCATCTTAATATATGTTATAATTATAGTAAATGATTTAATTTCAGTTCTAGTCGAGCAGACAGTGGTTGTCGGCCCCATTTTGACAGCCTGTCTGGCTCGTCTGGTGTGACGACTGGCTCGGAATGTAGCAGTGATGACCTTTACATTGATGGGGATGACGATGGCTTTCTCCAGGATTCAGATTTCATAGCTTGTATTGGAACTGTGATAGACTCAGACTTGGCAGACATAACAGGTGTGATTATTTATGAGTAGTGTCATGAAATGTGCATTTCTAGCCATTAGTTTAAGGTTCCCATCAACAGCATGCCTTTAGAGATTATAGCAGTATCTTTAAAATAAACGACAATTAAAGAAATAACATTAAACATTCATGTCCCTTATTAAATTGTCTTCTTGTTAAGAGAAAATGCACATTTAAATGGTATGTAAACAGAAAGAACACTGAATGATGTATACTGATCGCTGACTGCAAAATACTATAACACATTTTAATTCCAAAAATGAACGCATATGCTAAAATACCGATCCAATCAGTGGAACGCAGATGAATGAATTTGGCGCTCAGAGTATTTGGAATGCAAAAGAAATGCATTTTGTTAGGACTTGAATGAATTATGGCCTCCGTAAACTTCTAGGATGGCTTTAAAGTGGCCAGAAATTAAAAATACTGCACCTTAAGTAGACCAGGCTTTGCTAGACCATGTAGGCTTGGTTTGTACTGGTGCAACAAAAATTTGGTGAGGATATATTGTGTCCATCTATCAATAACTTGATATATGGGTTTATCTGCCAAACATATGGTGCCGTAATATGGTCATTGTACCATAGCTCTAATGGTTTTCCTTTGTTCTTGCTTATGATGTAATTTTCATAAACTTGAAGGTCTGAGACTAAACCGTGCTATAACTGCCGGTTTGTAGCATGGTCGGTGATATTTCCTTTGATGAAAGCAGAGCATTAAATCGTTTAATTTAGGGTAACTAAAGGGGAGTGGCTATGCCGTACTACAACTACCGGATATTGGAATTTAGAGTATGGTCACTATGAGTATGACGTCACAGTGTTACTAAGTGCACCATGCTACAAAAAAGATAAGAGTCTGTCTCAGCTCGTTGGTTATTTAAACACCGAGATGGGCATAGCCCATCGAGGTGTTTAAATAAGCCAACTCGCTGAGACCAGACTCGATCTATTACATATTTCAGCCGTGCTATAAATCACAGAATCAACAGTTATACCATGGTCTGCCCAATTTTATTTTGTAAAGGGCGTTCCGTTGCGAGTTAAATATGTAAAACACGACTACCCATTACCAAAACAGAACTCCTTGACATTGGATTTGCCCAATAATACACACAGGTGTTTGGCTGCAATATCAAAACATTGGTCATGCTCATGCTGCGTGATAATGCTACTGCAACGCCCTAAAACTTCTTGCACACGCGTAGTTGGATAAATGGCTATGGTACAAAACATTTATAGCATATTTTTCTCGTGTGCGATTTAAACTGCACTCTTGGGCCTGCGGTCCTCGAGAAGCAGTATAAGTCGCATATACTCGAAAAATTATGCTATAAATATTACTTAAACCTCAAACAATTAGAAATGTCAAAATAAGGTGTGTCTGTCTTGTCTAAAAAGGAAACATACAGACAGACATGTAGTATCGTCTGGAAAGTACATACATGTATTAAGAGTTTATAGGAAAGTTAATAACCTGATGTTTGTAATCTCAAACAGAGACTTTGTCACTGTCTTCAAGGTTGTCTTCACTGTTGTTGTTTTTCTGGCATAAACCTGAATTCTTAAATATTATTATACAGTAAATATTCTGAAATCTCTTAAGGTTTACTTTAGTATTAAGCATGTATGGACTACCCTTCATATTCTATGAATGTTGTTGTTTGTGTAAATTTGTTAAGCATGGTATTTAATATATACGTTTTCTTCATACATTTCCTGTGTGAATACAATTAATTTATTCAATGTCCTTTTCAGATTCTATTAATCTAGATAACGTGAACTGGATAAACAACGATAACTCCCCCACCAGTAGTGTAGACTGTCTGGATAATGACTGGTCCCAGGTACTGATTCCAGAGGCCTCCCAAGCATTTACTTGTTCAACGACAAAACCAACTGTCTCCTGCAAATCTCACAGATCGAAAAACACACAGTGTAAGAAATGGTAAGGAGTAAAAAAAGTAACGTTTTATCTGTATAGTGTTTTATCTGTTGGTTGTTGAATGATCTTTTACGTCATTTTCATTATTGGGCTATATAATATCATTTTTTTGTGGTGGAGGCAAACCACCCACTTTTTCCTGGGTAAAACCAGTACTGTACGTCCTGCCATCTGTAACAGGGGCACAGACTAACTCTATTTAGCTAGGAGCCAGCTGGGCCCCTGACTTAGAATTTTTAGGGGCCCAGCCCAAAAGTTAAGGGCCCAACAAAATATTATTTTATTTTACCACTCTGGTGCATAATTTATGAACAATTACATGCATTTACTCCGTGTTTATTGAATATCATAAACAACATTACTGATCATTACAAGTCCAAGTTATCTATTTAATTATAAATAGTATTGTTAATGAGTTTTGTTATAAATGATCACAACTAGAATATGTAAATTATTGTAATAAAAGATTAAAAAAGATTAGATATTATTAAATTAATGTTTTATTTTGTTATAAATATTTTATGTTGACATACAGTTTTAAAATTAATGTATGAGACCTTTTTTATCAACATGATTTCCTGCCATATAATTATTATTGATGATTTCTAAAAGCACCGCATTTTATTAATCAAAAGCGCCGCGTTTTAGAATATCCAAAACCGGAAGTGAAACCTAATTATTTCCCCTTCAAATTATAAAACGAATTTATGATCATGTGTAAAATAAACACTACCATGTCTGTTTTAATGTTGATTTTATACCAGCAAATGTTACTTGTACTCTTGCAAATCTAATTTTACATTGACATTCGAAGCTCAGATTACCGTAACATGCAGTTTTGTGGGAAACCATACATCGCAACATCTCGAACATTCTCTCGTTTCCGCAGTGGAAAAATAAAAAAAAAACGTTTGTTTCGTTATTATTTTGTTATGGGATTGTCTATTTCGGCCAACAGTATGTAGTTCACGGGACCAAAGCAAAATCTGCGGGGTAAGATCCTCGAATTTAAATGTTTGTGTTGAATGATTACCCTTTTCCGTTTTTTGGATTGAATATAAATTGAAAGTCAAATTTTGGTCGCCCAGACCATTTTTTACTCGCCAATGGCGACTGGGCGACCGCTAATTTGTGCCCCTGTGTAAGAATCGACACAAGATTTAGCTGTTGGCCATGTTCTTTAATTTGACCACTAGAAATAGTTATGACCCATTTGTTTATGACTGCATAGTATTTGTATTTAATTAACTGCCAAAAAATAGTCAAGTCAAGGTTACTGTTACCTTTTGCTAAAAATGTGGATTGGCAGTAGATTTTCTAGTGCAACATGTTTTTCATTCAGACGTAGGACAGCGTATATTGTGCCTATTGGCAGAATGCCTGAAAATTACGGGAGACAAATATAATGACAAACTTGTTTATTATTAGGAGTCAGATGACAAGGTCGGAGAGGTTAAAGGCGATAGATGATCTGTCTGCCACTATCAGCAGTGAGCTTGGACTGCGAGAACAACTTGATGTGATAAAGATTATCAACCCTTCAGCAAATATAAACAGCATAGAAGAAGAGTTTATTATAGGTAAATATGTGATATATTGACCCTTCAGCAAATATAAACAGCAGAGAGGAAGAGTTTATTATAGGTAAATATGTGATATATCGACCCTTCAGCAAATATAAATAGCATAGAAAAAGAGATTATTATAGGTAAATATGTGATATATCGACCCTTCAGCAGATATAAACAGCATAGAGGAAGAGTTTATTATAGGTAAATATGTGATATATCGACCCTTCAGCAAATATAAACAGCATAGAGGAAGAGTTTATTGTAGGTAAATATGTGATATATCGACCCTTCAGCAAATATAAACAGCATAGAGGAAGAGTTTATTATAGGTAAATATGTGATATATCGACCCTTCAGCAAATATAAACAGCACAGATATAAACAGCACAGAAGAAGTTTATTATAGGTGAATATGGGGTATATCGATCCTTCAGCAAATATAAACAATATAGAGGAAGGGTTTATTATAGGTAAATATGTGATATATCGACCCTTCAGCAAATATAAACAGCATAGAGGAAGAGTTTATTATAGGTAAATATGTGAAATATCGACCCTTCAGCAAATATAAATATAAACAGCATAGAGGAAGAGTTTATTATAGGTCAATATGCGACATATCGACCCTTCAGCAAATATAAATATAAACAGCATATAGGAAGAGTTTATTATAGGTAAATATGATGTATCGACCCTCAGCAAATATAAACAGCATAGAGGAAGAGTTTATTATAGGTAAATATGTGATATATCGACCCTTCAGCAAATATAAACAGCATAGAGGAAGAGTTTATTATAGGTAAATATGTGATATATCGACCCTTCAGCATAGAGGAAGAGTTTATTATAGGTAAATATGTGATTATCGACCCTTCAGCAAGTATAAACAGCATAGAAGAAGTTTATTATAGGTAAATATGGGGTATATCAACCCTTAAGCAAATATAAACAGCACTGAGGAAGAGTTTAATATGGGTAAATAGGTGATGTATCGACCCATCAGCAAATATAAACAGCGTTTAGGAAGAGTTTATTATAGGCAAATTTGTGATGAAGAGTTTGTATTGTTGAACCTGTCAATATGTATAGAAAACATGTCTTACAATTGAATTGATTTGCATGGTATGGGTACCTATTTTGATGTGTTAACCTTGCGTTTTTCATACTGTCTGGTCGAACAATTAGTGTTTAAAGCAAATGAAAATAAAAAAAATACATTCCAGTGAAAGAAAGATTAACAACGAAAACAAAAAATAGATTCAGTGATATATATATAATGGTTGTTGAATGATTCAAGACATATTCATATATGTGGCCTGAAATCAGGGCTTTCCCTTTGTTTTTGAATAACATGAATAGTTTTAAAATGTAGGCGTTATATTTATAGCTTTTCATTTTGTTTTTGTTCTGGGGTCTGCAGTCGACTAACCAAAGTAGGAGGGTACATCACCCGCCTACCAACTATAAAGGAAAGCCCTGGAAATGCAGGATAGAAGATTAACAGACTTTGTCCCATTTCAGATTTAGAAGCCATTGATGACGTAAAACTTCAAAAAATTGAGAATATTGTCCAGTTCCACTGTTCACAGACTTTGGACAACTCCGAACCATCGAGAAACATTCATAACCCAAACAAAAAGTTTTCAAAGGTATGAATTTTTTGTTAAATTGACCTATTGCCAGGTATGTTTGATGGATTCAAATTATGTGACATATATGTTTGCCAAATCCAAATAAGCAAATATGAAGTTCCTGTTTGTTGCCCATCATTGTTTTTCTGTATTATTGATATGTTCTCCAGTTTTATCATAATTTGGGTTATTGCTAATTCAGACCATGTAATTTTGGTTAGGCCAAATAAAATTATATATGTGGTTCCTATTACATGCATTAAAAAAAGTAGGGTAGGTAGGACATTTTAAAAATATTTATTTTATACTTTTCTCCTTTTTTTCAACCAATACTTTTAAAACCTAATGAACTACCTTAAGTTTATATTTGTTGATATCGGGTACAGAACAGGTAGAAAACATAAATTGAATTAGATTTTATTTTTTTGTATAAAATGTTCAAGGTTGTTGGCCCTTAAAAACGGGGTCGGACGGGAAACCGGAACAGCACGTATAATTGTATTTGATCTTATTGCTAATTCAACACCTATGTTGATGTGAGAAAAGATAAAAAAATAAAAATAAAAAAACAACTTGTTTCAGCTTTTGCCAGGCTCTGTTTGACCTATTGTATTGGACTAACATTGCTTATTTTATAAAATGCATTTTCTGTCTGCTGTCATAACTAACTGGTAGTTTTGGACAGTTCGTGAGAATGCGAAATTGACAGAGCAAGTCAAAACTCCCAGGGCTGTTACTTCATACAGTATTGGGTTAAATCTTGCTGACAGACTTTAAGCAAGTTATACATGATTTATCTCTCACTTATTGGTGAATTTATTGTGTTACGTATATATTGATTTGGAAGAGGAATTTTAAGAAATACTTCCATGAAGCTGGTGGCCATTGCCAGTAATCTGGCCAGATTGCTTAAAATATCCCAGCAAAACGAAGCTTAGTGGTGGGGTATACTGGATTCAGTCAGTCTGTCTGTCCGTCTGTTGACACAACTTGGTCTGCGCTATAACTCTTCAAGACATATAGAGTTTTGGTTTTGTATCTCAGTTTTATCACAATAGTTACAGTCCATTGATTCTGATAATACTGTAGTCAAAATAGCTTTATTACAGTGCATTCTCTGTCTGCTGTCCTAAGTTTTGACAGTTCGTGAGAATGCAAGAGTAACATACCAAGTAAACTGCTGGTGGTGCTGTGATATGTATCACTTTTGTTTTATCATGTTGACATACATGTGCAATTTGAGTCTTAGATAAAAAAAAAAATACAACAGAACAGTTCAGAAAATGAAATGCATTTTTGGGGTACTTGAAAGAATGTTTAGGATGCTTTTAATGTGTGCAGGTATTGAAAATAATGCACCTTAAGTAGACCAATCTTTGCTAGACCATGTAGGCTTGGTTTGTACTGGTGCCACAGTAACTTGGTGAGGATATAGTGTGACCATGTATCAGAATGTTGATATATGGTTTATATCTGCCAAATACTTGGTGTTGTGTTGTTTTAAATCTTGATATAAAAATGTTGAAATTGTGGTTTTCTGTCTTAGTGGAAAACCAGTTAACGCTGTCTATAAACAACTATTTAACTTTTGGTATAAAACAAGTTATCAATGGAATGCAGGTAGAGCTCCAAAAGGGTGCTTTTGGAATGAAAATGGAGCACATTTTTGGAGTATTTGAGCAGATTTGGGTCTGTATAAACAGGTCATATTGTGCGCAAAAACTGATGAAAGATGAAGAAATGGGTTACATTTAAATAACGAGTTTGGCAAGCCAAAAGATTGGACAGACATTCATTACATGTAACAAGATATTAAAAATAATGCACCTTAAGTAGACCAGGCTTTGCTAGACCATGTAGGCTTGGTTTGTACTGGTGCCACAATAACTTAAGGATATAGTGTGACCATGTATCAGAATGTTGATATATGGTTTATATCTGCCAAACACTTAATTTTGATATAATCCTTTTAAACTCTGTCAGCATTAGGCTTTTCTGTCTTGATAAAGATAAAAAAAATCTAAATTTTGGTATGAAACAAATTACAAATGGAATGTATTCAGGCCGGCTCCACAAAGTGTATTAGGAATGATTTATTTTTTGAGTACTTGAATGTATTAGGGCTTGTTGAAACTTCTGGGTTGCCAAACTTTTTAGTCATTTTACTGTGACCAGGTACTGAAAATAATGCACTGTAGGCAGACCGGTTTATATCTGCCAAACACTTGGTGTTGTAATGTTTTAAACCTATAATCAGCCAGGGGTGTAACTGAAACATGTTTTTTTCAAGAACAAACCTGTTTCCCTTTGACACAGAGTTCATTCCTCTGACTTTTGGTATTAAAAAACTTACTTAGGATACTTTCGTCAAAATGATTTTACCTAATAAAACTAGTTGCTATTGTAATAAAGCACAAGCAATAAATCCTTCCAACAGAAAACTTGAACATCTAACTGAATGATGGCACTGGTTTACCCAGGAATAAGTGGGTGATCTGTCTCCACCGCTAAAAATCAAACATCATCATGGTCATACAGAGCCTAAAATGTGCTGATAGTTGAAAAATGACGTTAAACACCAAACAAACAAAAATATTGAATCTGGAGTCAAAATGTAACACTAGTTTTATTACAGTGCATTCTCTGTCTGCTGTCCTAGCTAACTTCTAGTTTTGACAGTTCGTGAGAATGCAAGAAAAAAATATCAAGTAAACTGCTGGTGGTGCTGTGATATGCATGACTTGTGTTTTAGCTTGTGGACATGTGAAGTCTTGTTTTAAAAAAAAAAAGTTCAGAAAATTAAAATCATTTTTGAGGTACTTAACATTTGCGACCAGGTATTGAAAATAATGCACCTAAAGTAGACCACGCTTTGCTAGACCATGTAGGCTTGGTTTGTACTGGTGCCACAATAACTTGGTGAGGATATATTGTTTCCATCTGTCAATATCTTGATATTTGGTTTATATCTGCCAAACACTTAAATTTTGATATAATCCTGATACACCTACCTGTCAAAATCAGGTTTTATGTCTTGATGGAAAATGATTGAAAGCTATCTATAAACAACAACTATATAAATGTTTGTATAAAAACAAATTACAAGAGCTCCACTGGGTGCACTTGGAATGCAAATAGAATGATTTTTTGGAAGTACTTGGAACGGATTTATAGGTCTTTTTAAAACTTCTGGGGTGCTGAACTCGTCATTTATTGTTTATATCTGCCAAACACGTGGTGTCGTGATCTTTTAAATACCTATAATGGACCTTTAAAATCAGCTTGTAAAAATTAGTTTTACCAATCAAAACTATCTACTAGTATAAACAAATGTCTTAAAATTGAACAAAATCATAGGTTTTATAGTAGTAGTTATCGGTGCATTCTCTGTCTGCTGTCCTAACTGACTTCTAGTTTTGGCAGTTCGTGAGAATGCAAGAGAAAAATATCAAGTAAACTGCTGGTGGTGCTGTGATATGCATCACTTGTGTTTTAGCTTGTGGACATGTGCAGTCTGTCTTAAATAAAAAAAAAACAGTTCAGAAAATTAAATACGTTTTTGAGGTACTTAACATTTGCGACCCGGTATTGAAAATAATGCACCTAAAGTAGACCACGCTTTGCTAGACCATGTAGGCTTGGTTTGTACTGGTGCCACAGTAACTTGGTGAGGATATATCGTTTCCATCTATCAATATCTTGATATTTGGTTTATATCTGCCAAACACTTAAATTTTGATATAATCCTTGTACACATGGTTTAAATTTTGATATAATCCTTATACACATGGTTTTTCTGTCTTGATGGAAAAACATTGAAAGCTGTCTATAAACAACAACTATATAAATGTTGGTATAAAACAAATTACAAATGGAATGCAGTCAGAGCTCCACTGAGTGCACTTGGAATGCAAATAGGATGAATTTTTTGAAGTACTTGGAACGGATTAGGTCTTTTTTTAAAACTTCTGGGTTGCTGAACTCGTCATTTATTGTTTATATCTGCCAAACACATGGTGTCGTGATCTTTTAAATACCTATAATGGACCTTTAAAATCAGCTTGTAAAAATTAGTTTTACCAATCGAAACTATCTACTAGTATAAACAAATGTCTTAAAATTGAACAAAATCATAGGTTTTATAGTAGTAGTTATCGGTGCTGTCCGCTGTCCTAACTGAGTAGTTATCGGTGCATTCTCTGTCTGCTGTCCTAAATGACTTCTAGTTTTGGCAGTTCGTGAGAATGCAAGAGAAAAATACCAAGAAAAATACAGATGTTATTACAATATGCATCGCTGTTTTCTTGTAGACATGTAGAGTCCTGTACGACCTTGTACAGGATAAAGGCTATGCGGAGAACACTTCACCATCAACAACCCGAAATGGAGGGAACAGCGACTGACCGCAGCTTCTTATTGGTGAAGATTTCTCTTCATAGCCTCTACCCGACTAAGTGTTTACCACAGGTTTATCAAAAGACTATATATATCATAAAGACTGCTGTAAAATCTTCATGAATAACTGGTGCAAGTCTTTGAAAGTCTGAGACTGGTGGGTTGAAAAAGTTGGGTAAACACTAAGTGCAGTTTTGTCAGCTTTTCGAACAATAATTATATTCTAATGAACTTTCCATTTACTAGTAGATAATAATAATTTCACTGTGTTTACTATGAATATGAATGTTTTTCAGAAAAACAAAAGCCAAGATAGGAAACCATCAGGCAAGGTGCCTCGACAACGAATGCAGAAAGAAAACAGACAGAAATTAAAAGAACGAAGAAGTGGGTTGTTTGTAAAAGAAGAACGTCTCGCGGTATCATCAATGGTTGTAGAAGAAGAAATAGATGTACTGGGATGACCCAGGCCTATGTTTTGTTACAGATTTACATGTATTTTATAAGCTGTTAATACAAACTATGACAGATAGTTCATTGACTAAAACGTCAGGTCCATTATGCAATACAGGTATATACTTTAAAGAATTAGTGTTGCAGCAGTTTAATATCAAACTCAAGTAAAGTATATTTTTTACCAATGTCTTGGCAAAACGACTTGGCAGGTGATGGTACCATAGCATGTGTTTTGTAAAGCGATTTTTCTTGCATTTTGTAGTATTTATCCCGAACATTGTTTTTAAGCGGCTAATAAATACAGGGCATACATTTATTCTTGACAAACTCAGTTTAACCTGGATTTCTAAAACAAACTCAAATTAACCTGGATTTCTAAAACATGACAATCTGTTAATAACAAATAACATGACATTCTTGGACTTGAGCATGTCGCCATATTTGCATGTATATATTTTGTTGACTGTCAATAAACAAAAAACGGGTATTCTTTCTTGATCCTGGTGGTCAGTAAAAATCGAGGTAAGAGTTGGAAGGCACATCTTTCCTTAGAAGTTGCAAGTTGCACATTTTTGCCATGCCTTCTGTGAGAGCTTTTAGAAACCAAACAATAATTAATTTGGCAAAATAATATTCATCTTTGCGGGGAAATCAAAATAAAGCTTTTTAACCCCTATTTCAGTATTCAGTTTTTATACCCCCGCTTTAACAGTGAAGTAGGGGCTATATAAGAGTCTCGTCCGTAACGTCGCATCGCGTCTCATCGTGTCCCGTCCCATAACACATTTTTGTCCTGTCTCCTAACACTTTATTATTGACATTTCTCAAACAGTTTTGAATCTTCCTATACTCATAACAACTGATTACCTTATGTCCCTCTACATCACTCATGGCGCAACGTCGCATAGAGTCCCTTAACACATTATTGTTCCGTCACATAACACTTTTATTACTAGAATTTCTCAAAACAGTTTGGAATGGGTTGTTCCCAAACTTCACATATACTTATAACAACTGATGACGTCATGGCCCTCGACATCACCCATGTCAAAATAGATTGCCTAATTTATTACAGAATTATAGCCTTTGTTGGACAAAATAAAAAAAGCAGGGGTATTCATTACCTCAGTGATAGTTCTAGTTGTTATCTGGGTACATGACGATGTATATACATGACATATATTTGCAAATCATTGAAAGTAGACACAGTTGTGATATGAAATGCATTTTTGGGGTACTTGAATGAAGTATTGTAAAAATCAATGTTTAAACCACATACATACACAGGAGCTGTAGCTCATTCTTGACTGCAGTGAGTATTTACTCATCATATTTAAAATGGAGGAGTAATAAGGAAAACAGAGTATTTATAAAAAAAAAAAATAGTTCATGCTTCCTAAATGGATGTGTTAAGTAAAACGAAACACTGTATGCCTTTGTTCTTAATATTAGACCTATGCTTAAAACAATTTTCACCATGTAAATATGGTATAAACTGTTCCACAGGACAATATATACAATATAATACTCATGATTTTTAAAAGTTTAGAGTATTTGTAGTAAGTTTATGAGTAACGATACAATTTTAAAAACGGGGGGTATTTGTAAAAAAAACATATGGGTAAAATACTCTAAATCACTTATATACAGCTCTGTGTGATATAATACATGCATATCCTCTCTAATTGACGAAAGTTCTTTTAAACTCTGTTCGTGTAGATTGGTTTCATTTTAAAGCATAACCAAAAGATGTAAATGTGTTGATCTATTTCCCTCCCAATAACCCATGTCCCCTGCTTTCAAACCGTTTATGTTAATAACAGGTTGGCCACAATCTCTGAAAAACACGGGAAATTGCACACACAAAAAATACTTGTATTGAAAAATCCAGGAATTTTAAGGGGGATAAAAGAAGCCACCATCAGGGAAAAGTCAGGGAATTTTTATATTTGCTGCACTACCTTAGAACTCAAATGTTGAACATGTAAATGACAATCTTCAGGCAGAAAAAAAAAAGTTTACTGATAAAAATACATCAGTTGCAAACATTTTAGGTTGTATTCATTTGCCTAAATGGTTTGCATGAAATAAAGAAGCATATAAAATCAAAAAATATATACATATGCTGATACAGGTGGTATTTGGTGAAGGTACATGTATATTGGGGCAAATGGCTTATGTTAATAAGGAACACCCAATGCTGGGTCAGGGAAAAATGTTTGACATTTCTGTGGCCACCCTGAATAAATATTTACAAGATATACAACCAACACCAATTACAGTGTGATAAGCAAAGAGTGCTATTATATCCCCCAAATGTGCTACATGAAAGATAAAGACATATTAGGCTCATTAAACTTGCTAATTATTATTTTATTAGGGAATTATTTGCACTGCTGTCAGTGGAACAGATTACTATTTTGTACAAGGTTATACATTTATAGGTTATTAGATTTGTATTGTGATTATATGCACAAGTTCATTTGCATATTAATATTGCGTGACTTTAGGAGCGCAATATTTATGCGCAAAAGAACGAGTGCATATATCCCAATATACATCTAATAACCTTTTTATTGCATACGCATTTTTAAATTAGAGAGAATAAAATAGTTGTAATATTTCATTTTCACCAAAAACATTTATTTGAAACAAACATTGTCATTATATAATGGGAATTTTCACAATGAAATCAACATTGTTTACATCACGTGACATACTTTTCTTTGACATGAACAGAAAAGTGCACCAATCATGAACAAGTATACATAACACACCCAATATGACTTTACTACACGTCAACTATGGGCGAATATTGACGTTTCCTGTTATATTGAAAGTAAACGGAGCTTGTAAATGCGTATGCAGTAATATTAATTATTAACCACTGTAAATGCATTTTTCGCAACACTTCCATGATCTTTTCATGGTGCAGCTGCATATTTACACGCAAAATGAATGTTTTTGAAAAAAGTTGACGTATTAGAAATTTCAAAAACAGAACTTAATGTTTTAATGAGCATTATGTGTTTAAATCTGTGCTAGTATTTCATGAATAATGTTATTAACTTTTTATGGACAAGTATCTCATGAGCAAGTCAATATTAATTATTTAAATACCCATTGATAATGGTATATACTAATTATAGTTTTACTTGTTCGATAAATGAAAAGGTGATTTTTGCAGTTTTACTGCTAAAGTTTTGAGCGAGGCAGTCGTCCAATAGGAGGGCATGTTGGGTTTCGGTAACGGTAATAATTTAATATGATTCCACCCTCATCTGGTCGTCTTTTTTTCAAGTCAAATGTTTATGGGGGGAAAATATTATGTATTAAGATTCCTGTTAAAATATAATTGTTGCAAATGAAATATATACATATAAATGTTAATTTTATGCTTTATTTTTGGTTGAATTTTATGAAGTATTTTGGTCTCTGAAAAATGTGAAAATATTTTGTATGTTTGCAAACAATGGTAATTTTTTACATACATTTCTAATAAATGAAAGTGCAAATTATTGTATAAGAAATGAAATAAAATATATGAAATGAGATTTCTTCCTGTCAGTTTATTGGTCATTCCTATTGGCCCATATACTCTTTGTGTGTTGGTGCCCCGTAAAACCCCAATTCAGCTCAGTCGGAGGGAATGCAACAATGAGGTCCCTCTATCTTCCTTTACTACAACATGGTGGTTAACTGCAGTGTGGTGTTTCAGATTGAAGGTAATTTCTATGTAATAATATTGACGTTGTTGGAATTTGTTTGATATTGCACTCCTGTGATTCGCATAGTTGTTCAAAAGTTTTGAGCCGAAATAAAATTTGGCCTATAAATATAGTATAACCTTTCAACCCCAACTTAAGGTTATACCTGTTCTTTGTAATCAAATTTTATTGGGAAGGGTCATAACTAATGTAAGAATGGGTGGCCCGACCGATTTGCCTAGTGTAAAAAAAAATGCAGTGAAACACGTTTTAACCGTAGTAATACCACCACATGTCACGCATCCGTAAAGAATCCCACGCCATTGCATATAGACAAATTCACACCAGCAGTGTTCATTGAACCTCTCCTCCCACCCCCAACTTTGCCATTGTACAGGGGAACAGACTGCCAGCAAACAGCAATGCTGCCAAAGTTGGACTCATTCAAATTGGAAGTTTGCACATAGTTAAAATAGGTTCTAGGGTGCTCCAAACCTCACTCTTACCCTATTGTCTCCCAGTAAAACGATAGTGTAAATCAAGAAAAACAAATTAGGCAGCATTAATAGGCACAAAGATGCTCATGTATACTCGGGGGTCAACTCCCAAAATACTGCCGAAATGAGTTCATCGCCCCAATGTTCAAGATGGGGAATGTACACCAGCATAAGAACTATCGACCTGTATCACCTGCGTTTCATGCACGCTTCTCGAATACATCATCTGCACTCTGCAGACGTTCTTACACACCTGAAACACAAGAGAATACTTACCTCCCTTCAGGTTTTGGTCCAGCTAATTGCAATCATGCATGATCTACTACAGCCGGCAGTCAAATAGACCTGATCATACTAGACACATCGAAGGCCTTCGATACAGTCCCACGAGAAGCTTCTGGCCAAGATGAAGAACTATGACGTAGACGGAACCCAAAACACTTGGATTTTTAATTTCCTGTCCCAGTTTTAGTGGAAGCGAATCCGTTAGATCACAGGTGCGATTATTCGCAGATGTAGGGTCATGGTCACCAGAAAGGACCGTCTTATACTCCAAGAGGATCTAAGGCGTTAGAAGACTTGGCTTACAACTGGGGCATGCAGTTTAATGCCAAAACTTGCTACATCATGAGCATACACTCTAAATCGTCGAACTTCTACTCCCATAATAACCATATTCTCCAACAAGTCGAGGAAAACCCCTACCTCGGAGTAACCATATCGCCCCATATCTGAACACCTGGATTCCCTTTTCAGTATTTATTAAAGTGGGATGCACACTTAACATCAAAAAGGCCAACTCGCCCATCTGGTTCGTGAAACGCAGTCTGAAACACTGCCCAAGTCATGCAGAAGATCAGCGTACCTGGCATTAGTGCGATCCAAACTGGAATATACATCCTGCCTGAGATCCCTATTAAAGAAGAACATCAACAGATTATAAGTCAAACGCCATGCTGCTAGTTTTATTCTCCGGCGACTACAAAAAAAGAGTAGAAAATGAGAAAGACAGGCCTGGTGGCGTTAAAAATGTGAAAGATGAGTGCCTGTGTGTTTGGTGAAACTATTAATTAATAGAGCTTTTCTGGATAGATTGTTTTTTTGTGAGTGGGAGGATACTTAAATGTTGAAAGCCTAGTTTTAATTTTCAGCGCAAGATGTTTGGTACATGTCAGCAACTTGCTGTCCCAAGTTTTATAATAATTGCACATGGCAATGCCGAGATATAAAAAAACTAATGCTGATGCCCGTATAACAAAGTTAAAAAGGTTAACATAACATATATTTTGGAGAAAGTAGGTAATAGTGACCTAGTTTTCAGAGTATGGTCAGTGCTTCTACAAGGTGGTCGAGGTGTTGGTGCTCGCTTTCAAATGCCAATACTATCTTATTCCTGAAAGTATCAAGACAAAACCAGTCGGTGACTTTCAAGCTAATAATACAGTCAGTTCTTAAATAATTATCTGAACAAAGGCCGTTATTCAGGACACAACTAGAAACATTATTATAAAATGTATGAAACCAATTTAAAAAAAATCCCCAAAATTAAGAAAACGTAAACATTTTTCGATGAATTTCCAATCCAAAGAGTCGAATGCTTTTTCAAAATCTAGTAATACAAGGGCTCTAAAACAAGGAGCCCTTGTATATTGCCTTCTTCGCATTTTAAAATAAGGTCAGATATTAGCCTGGTAGATCCACTAATTTGCATTCCCTTTAAAAATCCTGAATTCAGATATTAATTTTAAGAGTACTGATTTTATTCGAGTGGCAATAGCTGAGGATGCAATTTTTTTATCCACATTTAATAACGAGATAGGCCGCCAGTCTTTTTAATGCATTTTTGATTTACCTTCTTTTGGGAGATGAGTGATGACAGCTTGTCTTTGTATTATTGATAAAGATATTATACGATATCCATAGTTCAAGGATTTAACAAGAAAACAACCAATATCTGAATATCATTCTAAAAGAATTCGGCCGTGAAGCCATCAGATCCGGGCATGCGATTTATCATTTATCTCGTTCTTCTTCGTTTAGTTTAGTCAAAAAAAGGATTGTTGGTGTCAAAAAATGATTCTTCGTGTTTGTGCGGTGTAGAAGGTTTAGAACAATAAAGATTTTCGTAAAAGCATTTCTGTTCAGTAAGTATTTCTTTTAAATCAGTTGTTTCCTGTCCGTCATTTTGTTTTATAAGTTTTGGTATTATTTTTTCTGTATATTGTATTTAGTCGCTTTTTCTCCTTCGACTTTTACATTTCGCTTTCGTTTTTTATTCCATAGCATAGTTTATGTGTTAAGTTATATAGACCATGGGCTACTCAACTTTTCGGTACCAGCTCAGCTGGCAAATTTTAAATGCTACCACCTTTTAAATATATCTTAGTAAAAAAGAATTAGCCAGGATAGTTTTTCTGAAACGGTAGCTCAACACATTATTTTTGGGCAAAAACATGCAAATTTGAACAAAAATCACTAAAAACTGGAATATTTTTTTAAATAGTATTATCATTACAATATTACGGAGCTATAGCTTCTGAAAGTTGTCTGTTATCTTCATATAAATAAAATAATATTTGAAATGATTTTTTTTAATACAGCTTGCCATTTTGGGGGAAAATCGGCTAAAAAAGCATACAAATCGCTGATTTTTGCAATAATTATTTTAAACAAATATTAACACTTTCAGTTAAACAAAATAGAAGTTTTTAAAGTGTTTTAATTCATCTAAAGATGTCCTGAGATATAGGTAAAATTCTCAAAGATCAGAGATTTGGAAAAACTGGGATAATTTGGGCCAAAAGTTGCAAATTTGAACCAAAATCACTAAAAATGGGATTACTTTTAAAAAATATAATTCTCATTACAATATAAGGAGATTGAACGTCCTTAACGTTATCTGTAGTAAATATGTTCATGAAAAGAAATATTTGGAATGGATAAAATATATAAATCCTGAAATTTTGGGGGGAAATCAACACAAAATGAATTAAAGATGCTGATTTTTGGAATAGTTATGCAATTTTAAATTATGATTAAAATATAGCAAAACAGAAGTCGTTATAGTATTTCTTTAAATGTAAAGGTGTCATGAGCTACGGAAGAGACAGTCCTAAAGGATCAGAGATTTGAAAATACCATTTCTTTTGTCCCAGAATATCGAAATTTAAACCAAAGCCGCCGAAAACTGGACTATTTTATTGCAATATAAGGGAGTTGAATGTTCTTTAAACATTCTATTATATTAATCGCTACAAAGTTGTTGTTTTTTAAATATATCTTTAGCTTTGGCGGCCATCTTGAATTTCTGGCCGATCTGCATTTAATGTATATGGGAAAAATATTTGGAATAAACAAAGTTTATACATCTTGATATATTTGGAGAAAGTCTACAAAAATAAAGTATAAAATAAAAGATTTTTGGATATTTATTGATAACAAAACAAAGTATTTTTTCAAAATATAAATAAAGATGTATTAAGGTAGAGATAAAACGTTCCAAAATAACTTGAAAACTGCAAATAAACTTTAAAATTTGAATGTTTATTAAAAAATAATTTCTTTTGAAACGAAAGGTTTAACCTTTTCTTATTATGTTAGTGTATATGGGAAAGAAAATGGGCGAACACACTAAAAAAAAAAAGAAGCTTAAAATAAAGAATTGCATGAATATCATGTATTTGTAATCAATAAATTGAAGACATTTTTAAACGATTTTGATAATTAAACTCAAACTCACAAATTGCACACGTAAATGCCATTGTAGTATCACTTTTATTAAACTATTACAGAATAATATATGCCAATTAACAGAACCGAGAGAAGTGATATTTCGGTTTTGGGTTGAGAAAAATGCAATTCAAAAGTAAACGTAATTTTAAAGAAAACTCAGCCTGGAAAATAATATACGTCTCAAAGCTATTGTAAGAGACAATCGATCATGATATTAACATCTTTAACAGAATACTACGTTTTCATCTGCCGAATGTTGACGCATGTTAACATTCTGTTATACAATGTTACAACTAACTCCCCTGCATTCACACCGTGTTACAATACAGGGAAGTCTATGTTTTCTGCAAGTACAGTGTAAAGTAAGTTTCGCACGATACTTTGATAACATTCCGAAATTATAAAGGAACAGTTGGGTCATCTGTTATAACATGCCTTATAACAAAGTCCAAGGTGTACCATCCCTAATCTTGTAAGTCTTTCCGAGGTCATTGTTTGCACGTGATGGTATGCACGCAAATGTTGTACTACTGCTGCTGCTGCTGCATATGTATGAGGAATACTGCTCATCAAGAACTGACCAGTTGAATCCACAAAGCTATAGGATGGACGTACAACAAGTTGTACGTAACGAGACGACACTGGATTATTATTAACTGATATCCAGATGATAATTATTCCAGGGTCTCACTACAACGGCTTGTTGTATGCCCATGCTACTGCGTTGTGGATTGGAATGGAAAATCTCACCATCAGTTTTTACTATAGACTGTGTGCCCATTTAGACAACCTGTTGTTTAAAATAATATTTAACTACCGTCTTTCAAAACATGTCTGTCAGGATGCTCTGTCCTATTGACATTATATATATCTAGATTATATTTTTCTTTCAGCAGTCATATACTCAAACTACTTTGCAAATCAGTTGTTTTCGTTTAAGAACGAGTTCCTGCTCCTAAGAATTGAAGCAAAGACTGCTGTGCTAGTCTTTCAAACCTCTTTGAGACATTGCCTTTGTATCCACCCTGTGTTAAGCTGCTGTATATTTAAGGACTATTGATCTGCCATCTTTGTATAAAAACAACGTCCAAAAAGGATTGAGTATGGTCAAGTGAAATTTTCAACCAAATGCATACTTTAGGCATGAGCAATGTCAACCATAAAGTACATGGCAGTAATTCAATATTATTTACGTGAACATAATATCAGAAAGAATACTTATAAGGCTGAAATGGTGCCATTCATATCCGAAAAGTATGACGCAATTTTATTCAAAGTTGTTTGTGTTTTTTTTAATGCAAAAATAAATTGTTCCATTTATATAGCGAGAGCAAACGATCGAGACATCATTTCTAAGTCATCCGAATCGCCCATATCACATCATCCGAATTTCAAAGTGCACCATTGTAAAAAGGCAAAGTTATTCTTTCAATGACATGTGGCTTCGAAATAATCTCAATGTTATAGTATGATGACATTGACGCACTTTCTCTGTCAACAATTGTATAACCGGTAACTATATTTGTGGATGTGTTAAACATAACTGAGTGACTATTTTGCATAGAAACATTGCCAAACAAAACCAATTGATCATTAGCATGTCTATATTCGAACAAAAATGGTCCAAAACAAATAACATAGCTAATAAACTGTTCATCCGAACGTTTCACCATACCACATGTTTCAGTTTACAATGTAAGTGCACGCTTTGCATGTGTATCATTTGAATATTGAAGGCACATGGGATATAAACAATGTTTTTCTTTTTTTAACAGTGGTGTACTTTTACAATTATGCTATACATATTTTCAGTGTGAATGTGAATTTAAAAATAGTATATAATTCAATGATGGAATCAAGGGCTGATAATCACATAGGCTTTTGCATATGTTAAATAAATATCCACAGAACACTTTTGTAGGCTGTCATGTGCTTATTAAACGTTATGAGCTAGGTCAGGTTGCAGGTAAAGGGGCATAACTTTGCCGAAATGAAAGACAATGTTATTAGACATGTGTAACGACTTTCCTTGGAGTGAGATGAAGATGTTCATGAAGTTTCATGAACATAGGTTAATTACTTTTTAAGTTATGACCAAGTTCAAGTTGCAGGTTAAAGCGTGACGGACAGACGGACGAAGACGACGAATGAAGACTAAAGACAAAACGATCCCTACCTGTCTGCCATGCTACGAAGGTGACACAAAGACAAATAAAAATGGAACTTTGAACTGTAAAATTTCTGTGAATCATTTCTAGCTCGCCTATCAGAGATCAGCAGAGCTTATGCCGTGGTGCGGCGTCCGTCGTCCGTCTGTCCGTCTGTCTGTCTGTCCGTCTGTCCGTCCGTAAACTTTTTTTTGTAGCGACTACTCCTCTGAAACTACAGAATGGATTTTCATGAAACTTTACAGAAATGTTGCCCATGAAGTCTAGTTGATCCTAGCAAAAATTCATGTTGATGTGAAATCCAAGATGGCCACCAAATCTAAAAATAGGTTTTTAAAAAACAAGTTTGTAGCGACTACTTCTTGAAAACTCTAAGTGATATTGATATGGGACTTTTTCTAAAATGATCAGCATGACATGATGTTGGTCCTTGTCAAAAATCGTTTTAATTCGACGTTAAACATGGCTGCCAGCGATCTTTGTTTACATAGAGATATAATGAAAACTTGTAGCGACTACTCCTCTGAAACTAATCCACTTCACAGGAATGTTGCTCTTGATGTCTAATTGATCCTTTCACAAAACAAGTTTGTAGCGACTACTTCCTGAAATCAAAATCAATCAGTAGAGCTTCAAGGTCATTGACCTCTTGTTTAATGTTAGCTCAATATTTTTAGTTATAAACTTAAAAGTGTACTTTATTATCTCCCTTTATAGCAACACCTTTATTACAGAGAGGTCACACGTTTATATTATTTCGTATTGTTTCGGATATATAGAATCTAAAAAAACTATATTCTCATTTGCTTAAAAATGATAAATACATTCTAATTTGTTTGGTTATCTTTACCTTTTTCGATAGAATGTGCGTTTAATGATTAAAATGGTTAAATGTTTGCTTCCATATGTTTTTATACGTATTTAAAGGTTGAACTCTTGAACTGTTATATGTTTACATGACTTACGTAACCATTTTGAATACAATCAAATACACAAAACACAAATTGGTGGAGTTAATCCATGCCATACATCCATTTTTATATCAATTTAGAACATTTTTTTTTAAATTACATCTCTTTATAAAACAATAGTTTTACACACTTAAGCAACCGAACTAAAAATGCTATCTTGGCTTAAAAGAAGCGTAAGACATTGACCTTTCCGAAAATGCATATTAGAATTTGCCAGCTTAAGTGGTACCAATATGTCAACATTTTGGTAGCAGCCCACAGTCTAATAGTTAAAAATCCGATCCGTGTCCCGAAATTACCCAGTGTACGGGACAGACCAAACACAAACTATTTCGGATAAGGGGCATCCTATACCGTACAAATTGCGGAATATTCACCAACAAGCAAAGAAATGAAATAAAACTACTGAAAAAAACATGCTCTCGCGCCATAGTAAATAGAAATACTCACAGTAATAAATAAACATTTGTGCTTTTATTTGCGTCCTCTATTATGACATTCAGGAACTTCTTGTGTTACTTTTGTACTATATTCGAGTCATACATTTGTACATTCACTTACTTGTCTGTGTTACTTTTGTACTTTATTCGAGTCCTATGTTTGTACATTCACTTACTTGTCTGTGTTACTTTTGTACTTTATTCGAGTCCTATGTTTGTACATTCACTTACTTGTCTGTGTTACTTTTGTACTTTATTCGAGTCCTATGTTTGTACATTCACTTACTTGTCTGTGTTACTTTTGTACTTTATTCGAGTCCTATGTTTGTACATTCACTTACTTGTCTGTGTTACTTTTGTACTTTATTCGAGTCCTATGTTTGTACATTCACTTACTTGTCTGTGTTACTTTTGTACTTTATTCGAGTCCTATGTTTGTACATTCACTTACTTGTCTGTGTTACTTTTGTACTTTATTCGAGTCCTATGTTTGTACATTCACTTACTTGTCTGTGTTACTTTTGTACTTTATTCGAGTCCTATGTTTGTACATTCACTTACTTGTCTGTGTTACTTTTGTACTTTATTCGAGTCCTATGTTTGTACATTCACTTACTTGTCTGTGTTACTTTTGTACTTTATTCGAGTCCTATGTTTGTACATTCACTTACTTGTCTGTGTTACTTTTGTACTTTATTCGAGTCCTATGTTTGGACATTCATTTACTTGTCTGTGTTACCTTTGTACTTTATTCGAGTCCTATGTTTGGACATTTACTTACTTGTCTGTGTTACTTTTGTACTTTATTCGAGTCCTATGTTTGGACATTCACTTACTTGTCTGTGTTACTTTTGTACTTTATTCGAGTCCTATGTTTGGACATTTACTTACTTGTCTGTGTTACTTTTGTACTTTATTCGAGTCCTATGTTTGTACATTCACTTACTTGTCTGTGTTACTTTTGTACTTTATTCGAGTCCTATGTTTGGACATTCATTTACTTGTCTGTGTTACCTTTGTACTTTATTCGAGTCCTATGTTTGGACATTTACTTACTTGTCTGTGTTACTTTTGTACTTTATTCGAGTCCTATGTTTGGACATTCACTTACTTGTCTGTGTTACTTTTGTACTTTATTCGAGTCCTATGTTTGGACATTTACTTACTTGTCTGTGTTACTTTTGTACTTTATTCGAGTCCTATGTTTGTACATTCACTTACTTGTCTGTGTTACTTTTGTACTTTATTCGAGTCCTATGTTTGGACATTTACTTACTTGTCTGTGTTACTTTTGTACTTTATTCGAGTCCTATGTTTGGACATTCACTTACTTGTCTGTGTTACTTTTGTACTTTATTCGAGTCCTATGTTTGGACATTTACTTACTTGTCTGTGTTACTTTTGTACTTTATTCGAGTCCTATGTTTGGACATTCACTTACTTGTCTGTGTTACTTTTGTACTTTATTCGAGTCCTATGTTTGGACATTTACTTACTTGTCTGTGTTACTTTTGTACTTTATTCGAGTCCTATGTTTGGACATTCACTTACTTGTCTGTGTTACTTTTGTACTTTATTCGAGTCCTATGTTTGGACATTCACTTACTTGTCTGTGTTACTTTTGTACTTTATTCGAGTCCTATGTTTGGACATTTACTTACTTGTCTGTGTTACTTTTGTACGTTATTCGAGTCCTATGTTTGGACATTCACTTACTTGTCTGTGTTACTTTTGTACTTTATTCGAGTCCTATGTTTGGACATTTACTTACTTGTCTGTGTTACTTTTGTACTTTATTCGAGTCCTATGTTTGGACATTCATTTACTTGTCTGTGTTACCTTTGTACTTTATTCGAGTCCTATGTTTGGACATTCACTTACTTGTCTGTGTTACTTTTGTACTTTATTCGAGTCCTATGTTTGGACATTCAGGTAGGTGTTTGTGTTACTTTTGTACTTAGTTTGTGTCGTCTATTTGAACATTCAGATACTTGTGTTAAATTGTACTTTATTGGCGTCGTGTATTTGGACATGCAGGTAAGTGTTTGTGTTACTTTTGTACTTTATTGGTGTCGTGTATTTGGACATTCAGGTACTTGTGTTACTTTTGTACTCTATTGGCGTCGTATATTTGGACATTCAGAACTTGTGTTACGTTTGTACTTTATTGGTGTCGTGTATTTGGACATTCATGTACTTGTTTGTGTTGTACTTTTTTTTACTTTACTTTACGGTTGTACTTTATTCGAGTCCTATATTTGGACATTCCGGTATGTGTTTGTGTTACTTTTGGACTTCAGTGGCATATTTGTACATTCACTTACTTGTCTGTGTTACTTTTGTACTTTATTCGAGTCCTAAGTTTGAACATGCAGGTACGGGTTTGTGTTACTTGTGTACTTTATTGGCGTCGTGTATTTGAACATTCAGTTACTTGTGTTAGTTTGTACTTTATTGGCGTCGTGTATTTGAACATTCAGTTACTTGTGTTAGTTTGTACTTTATTGGCGTCGTGTATTTGGACATGCAGGTACGTGTTTATGTTACTTGTATACTTAGTTTGTGTCGTGTATTTGAACATTCAGTTACTTGTGTTAGTTTCCTACTTTATTGGTGTCGTGTATTTGGACATGCAGGTAAGTGTTTGTGTTACTTTTGTACTTTATTGGTGTCGTGTATTTGAACATTCAGTTACTTGTGTTAGTTTGTACATTATTGGCGTCGTGTATTTGGACATGCAGGTACGTGTTTGTGTTACTTGTATACTTAGTTTGTGTCGTGTATTTGAACATTCAGTTACTTGTATTAGTTTCCTACTTTATTGGCGTCGTGTATTTGGACATTCAGGTACTAGTAACTATTTGTGTTACTTTTGTACTTTATTGGTGTCGTGTATTTGAACATGCAGGTACTTGTGTTAGTTTCCTACTTTGTTGGCGTCTTGTATTTGGACATTCAGGTACTAGTAACTATTTGTGTTACTTTTGTACTTTATTGGTGTCGTGTATTTGAACATGCAGGTACTTGTGTTACTTTTGTACTTTATTGGCGTCGTATATTTTTACATTCAGGTAATTGTTTGTTTTACTTTTGTACCTTATTGATGTCGTGTATTTGGACATTCAGGTACTTGTTTGTGTTACTTTTGTACTCTATTGATGTCGTGCATTTGGACATTCAGGTACTTGTTTGTGTTGCTTTTGTACTTTATTGGCGTCTTATATTTAGAAATTTCAGTTACGTGTTTGTTTAATTTTGTACTTTATTGACGTCGTATATTTGGACGTACGGAAACTTTTCTTTTTTGCTTTCAGAGAGAGAGAGAGAGAGAGGGATAGAGAGAGAGAGAGTCAGTTTAGAGTCTGTCTGATAGACTCTTGCAGATAATCTGATATTTTCATCTTTAAATCATACTGTAAGGTATGTATTATTTAAGAGACATTATTGTATTATTATGTGTGCTCATCGTGCACATGGAGCAGTAGATGTGAGAATCATAGCTAGTGTGGTAGCTATAGAAAAATAAAGACATCAGAGCTATGTCCTTCACAGCTAATGGGACAGACCTTTATTTGTTTGATTCTTTCATTGGTAAATTAAGCATTCAAACAGAGTAACACTGTTATAGGTTAATTAAAATTTACTTAAAATTAAACAATATATGTAACTTAAATTGTCCAACAATTCAAACATGATACAGAATATACGATAACAATCTGTTCCAGTTACTGTGCATGCAGCTAGTATCCTCCGTTACGTCTACGGAGCTTCCTCGTGCCGTCGCTTACACCATTATCGGAGTCTTCATCACCAAGAAGCACGTGCAGAGTGGTCACTTCGTCGTATTTACACGTGCAGCTGTTATGACTTATTGGTGTAGTTAGGCAACAGAGCAACCCGGATATTTTCAATTTGAGGCTACACAGCAACCTGGTTATTGTCGACTTGTTATCACCTAAAACATAAAAGAAAATACAAATAGTTATATGTGACACTGATCCTTTAGACATAATACAAATGACATTGTAAAGTGTGCATCAACCTGTTTTCACGTATTAATGTATGAGTTAACAACTTCCTATCTACTGAATTATCCTTAACACAGGTTTCTAATCTGATACGACATGAGTGTTAGAAAGTATACTTAAATGTATTAGGAATGTCCAGGCATTTTCCCTCAACTTTGCTAAGCATGATAAACAAACAGGTTATTAATTGATGTTTTCGCGGCACCACCATATGTGGCATTGATGATAAAATGGGTACCATCCAATGTATGACTGCATCACCATATGTGGCATTGATGATGAAATGAGTACCATCCCATATATGGCCGCACCACCATATGTTGCATTGATGATAAAATGGGTACAATACAATGTATGGAAGCACCATCATCTGTGGCAATGGTAATAAAATGGGTACCATCCATTGTATGACTGCATCACCATATGTGGATTGATGATGAAATGGGTACCATCCAATGTATGGCCGCACCACCATATGTTCCATTGATGACACAATGGGTACCATACAATGTATCGCCGCATCATCATATGTTGCATTGATGACACAGTGTGTAACATCCAATGTATGGCCGCACCACCATTTGATGCATTGATGACACAGTGGGTACAATCCAATGTATCGCCGCACCATCATATGTTGCATTGATGATACAATTGGTACCATCCAATGTATAGGCGCACCACCATATGTTGTACTGATGACACAATGGGTGCCATCCAATGTATGGCCGCACCATAGTATGTTCCATTGATGACACAATGGGTACCATCCAATGTATGGCCGTTTGTCTTGATTAGTAAACGTATGCAGAATATAAACAGTTGGCAAGAATCTTACGTCTGCGAGCTTTAGTTGTACTAGTGGTGTCATCGAGCTTCATGCAGGAGAGGTTGAAATGAGGATATATATCCTCCAGCTCCAGACACACCATGTCACGTGATGTCACAAAGTGGTCGTCTGCATGTGTCGAATGAACGCTCGAGTCTGACCTGGTGGGTTTCTAGCTTACAGGGGCGTACCTAGAGACATTTTGATGTGTAGGCCCAAAGGGCCTGCACATTAAAATGACTTCATAATACTAGGGGGGTCCGGGGGCATGCCCCCCCCCCCCCCCCCCCCCCCCTGAAATGTTTTAAACTGTAGATAGCCTGTGGTGCGTTTTGGCGTATATTTGGTCACTTCAAAAGTAACAAAACCGTCTTCAATTTTTTACTAGAAATTGAGTACCGACCAGAAAATAACATAGAGTAACACAATACACATTTGACTATATTTGCATAATAATTTGACATTCATTTCACACGAAGTCTAGTCTTCTCCTCTTCTCAGCAGCGAATTTGTTCACGATGGCCTCAACGGACACATCGATGTCTCGATGGCTTTGTAATACTGCAAGCCCAGACAGACGGTTGTCGGTCATTGTCGATCTGAGGTAATTTTTTACCCTCCTCATCACGCTGAAGGAGCGTTCAGCAGTGGCCGATGTTGTTGGCATAGTCAACATCACCAGAAGTATTGTGCGAACGGACGGGTAAAGTATGCAGTTAGCTCGCGGAAGCGTCTCTAGTAGTCTGCTTGGTTTATGGGTAGTATCTGACCATTTCGTCTGTAAATAGAATATGGAAACACAAGAACATATACAAGAGTACACAATTTCCACAAATTACGCTTGCCAAAACACGAGAAAATGGGATTTACTAGAAGATTGAACCGAAATGCAAACATGATAAATTATGTAGTTCACGTAGACGTTATGTTAATATTGCAATGCGTACAGAATACCCGGACAGACGGAACGGACATACATAAATCGATATACCTTCTTTAAAAAGGACTGTAATCTATTTAGCAAAAAATGTAAAAAAATATATGTTTTATCTTATTAAAATGAACGATACTTATCAGCGAATTAATATCATTTATAAGATACGTGCATGTAATTGGAAGACTACTACATTGTATATATAATTATGGATAAACATACCCGCCACCTGCCTATTTCTTCCAGATAAGCATCATGGGAACCAGTTATATCGGCGCCGTATGTGTCATAGAGGCTATTAACCATCTCATCAGTAAGCATGCCAATCTTTGCCGGAAGGAGGTACTGGGCTATGTACCGCGGTTCGTTCTGAATCAACCGCTTGTCCATTTCCTGAAGTAAGTGGTCCATAAATGGGTAATAGACGGACACCTTCCAGTAGTCTGAAGGATTTCCGGCAGGATGGTTGGCCTTGTGCTGCTGTCTTCCAACGCGGCGTGGTATACGAGGTTCAATGTCAACTTGTCGGGCCATATCCACGGCAGTGTCGTAAAGTACGTCCAACACCATATCATCCCCTCGCTCGCTACGAAGTCTTGACATAACAACCTTAGATTCCGATATTGCCTCGAGTAAGTCGCAGTCAACTGCCTGAAAAACAAATTCATTTGAACAAATATTAAATTCTATAATTGTATTGTTTGCTGCCAGTAGATCTACAAAATCGTAATGTACAGACAGGTACACTTTATTATAACTGATAATAAATATGTCGGTTTATTTCGATTTTCTTTTAAAAATAAAGCGCTATGAATGTATATCATAATTATGTTGGTCATTACATTTTTTGTATGTATTATACAGCCAAGTATACGTTCGCATGTGAACAAGAGAAAGTTCAATTCCCACTCGTGACTCGCACTTAACTATCAATAGTTTTATAATCATTTAAAAAACGTAAATTTGCTTAAACTCAGATGGTGACGTTATCAAACGTCTGTTACAAGAAACGTTCGGTGTTACCAAAGAAAATATTTAATTAGCGTCCAGACTACAGTACTGAAACTCAGGAAAGCAACATTATTTGCGGTTTCGGTGCATTTCATACATCATAACTAGAGTAGAAAACATTGTGAAAAACGAAGCCATTGCTCGTACGAGCAATGGCTTCATTTTCCACAATGTTTTCAAAAGCTTATTTACTTGAATAGTTGATTCTTTGGTAGTTTGAAACCGTTCTGCGTTCATTTATTTTGCGATCGCGGTGCATTCCGGTTACGGTTTCGGTTCATATGTTGCTTTCCTGAGTTTCAGTACTGTACGTAAATACCTGAAGATAGTTTGTCAGTGCGACAGTTCCACTCAGAATATGTTCCGCAGCAACTAGGGCGACTATAAACTCGAAACGAAGTATGCCAGCGCGGTGTAGACCGGCTTTCTCATCATTGTCGTCATGGAGGACTTCTAGCGCTTGGACGACGACCGGAAATGACGTCTTGAAAGTATACAATGCATCGGCTCTGCTTGACCATCGCATTTCACACAGAGTCCTTAACTTTGACCGTCCATCCATTGACTCTTTAGTGTTCTGGTCTCTTTCTAACGCATTGTAGTATGCCTCTAGTCGCTTAGCAGAGTAGTCAAAAGAAAACGCTATGTCCTGCACTGTGCCCATCATTGTTCGCACTGCCGGTATGTTACTGCTATGTACTAGTGCCAGATTTAAGGAATGTGCCTTGCAGTGAATGTAGTTTGCGAGTGGTGCGACCTGACGAATCCTAGCCTGAACCCCGCTAAACTTGCCACTCATGTTGGATGCTCCATCATAACACTGTGCTCTCAGGTAATTAATGTCAAGTCCATGTTTCTCTATTTCATTCAAAATCATTTGGGATAAGTGTTCCCCCTTTACGCTATCCGCTTTAACAAAGCCAACAAACTCTTCTCGGACAGTAGGTTTCTCCCCTGATTCATCAACAAATCTTAAGCATATTGATAATTGTTCTTTAGTTGACTTATCAGTCGCCTCGTCAGCCATTATACCAAAGTATTTAGCAGCTAAACAATCTTGAATAATTTTGTCAATTATTGTATTGGAACACAGCTCAATCAATTCATTTTGTATCTTGGGTGAGGTGTACTTTGTACCTGCTCCCTCTGACGCTAGATGTTCCGACAAAACTGCATCTGTAGTCGCGAAAGAATTCAAGATTGCCATAAAATTACTTCTATTTTCGGTGTGACCGCGGAAAGGAATGTTCTGTCTTCCACATAGAAGTACCACTTCTATTATTCTGCTTATTCAAGTTATTCTCAACTTGTTTTGCGTGGCTTTTGGACAACAAACTCATAACAGATTGAGATTTATTTGACCTAACACTTAAAAAGTTCTCCCCTAAAGTTACACAGCCATGGTGTGCGCTACCACTGGATTCGTGACGTTTAACATAGACAGCGAGATTTTTCCAATCAGTGAATGGATTGATGAATGCTTTCTCTTTTGACTCTTTTTTACCAAAGATGAAGCAGTAGCAGCAGTAACGTAACCAGTCATGTTCAACCAACCAAGAGGGTGACAACTTTCTCTGTTTATTACCTATTTCTCTGAAAAAAAGAAGTTTTCTTGAAACAAAATCGTCATAATATCTACTTTTTGTAACGTTTAAAAAAAAATTTGGAGGGAGCGAGATTCGAACCTACAACCTCTCGAGCTGAAGACCTGTATGCTAACCACTAGACCACAGCGGCATATGAAATACGTATAGGTAAAACTAAAGTCTATTCATTGACAATATTTCGTAAAGCTATACTTTTACTTTTCTAAAGTTAATCAATTTCATTTTATATCTACTTTTTACTTTAATAGTTATTCTGACAAAACTACCACAAGAGTCGATCTATATAAGTGTATCAAATGTATTTTTGCAACAAATAAAATGTGCTGACAAGTTTAAAACGGAACATTCACAGTGGGTGGGTGGGGTAGGCCTACATAGTCCAAGGACAAAATGCATTAGGCAAATAAATCATAGTGTAAATTGATACCTTGTTGGGAACTTGTATAAGTGACAGTCATTCCAGGATCCTTTTAGGATGTTCTCTTTAATACTGTCGTCCGGATCGGTAACAAAAGTTAAATCGGGATACGAAGGTCCATGCTTAATGCTTAGTTCGGTCGTCGAAGCCGAACTAATGGAACAAGAGGGGGTACTGATAGCATTTGAGTCAGAACAGACCTGTTCACTTGTATCACTACCTTTAAAATACTCGTTTATCTTTTTAAACATTTTCCTCTATTTTTATTTGTTTACATTTTAAATTTCACGGCTAAAGAACTATTGCCGATATCATAAAAACGCTCGTAAAAATAAAGCGTCTATCGCATCGAAACATGGTTAAACACCACTAGTCTAGGTTTCTCTTTTTATTAACATCAGTATATTCACGACTCTAGGTCTACACATATTAAAGTTGGCCTACACATCATTTTAAGAACGATACCCGAGATCCTAAATGATACAGTTTGAACCCATATTTGTCATAAATGGCCTGTGCTTAACTATATCAAGGAGTTACCAGATTCCGATAGTTTAACAAACAAACTTAATTTTCAAATTTATTAATTTGTCCTATTCCTCCGAAACCTCGGTCAACATAAACTGCAATACAATAGACACCACAGCGTAGAAAACGTTTCATTCATTTAACTGTCAAATATTCACCAACAATCAAAACAAATATGGCGGTGAAATCCAATACAATAGCAAGCGCGTCACATGATTCCGATAGGTGACGTCAACACACTATTGCGTCATCACACGCTCGCCAAAATCATAAAATAAGTTACAGTGGCCAATTTCAGTCGTTACGCACACTGAAGAATGTTATACACAAATCATATGAAGACAGATAACTCTAAAGTAACGTGTATTTAACTATAATTGCAGTCACTCGAATATTTAGATAATACAAACAATGTAATTGGTTAAAGGACGATCACATGATCACTTTAAGCTACGTTCATTTTCCAATTAACTGTACGAAGAACTACTTTCATCCGCCATTCATAGAATACGCGTACTGCGTAACAATATAGTTCGGATTTACAGGGGTGTATTTAGAAGAGGGATATTAAAATAATTGGATAAAGAGTTTAAAACCGTTGATTGCAATTATAAGGGTTTAGTGTAATTTTGTGTGCGTTCATTGGGGTATGAACTGTTAATTGTCGAAGCTTCGGGCATTATGCGCTATGTGCTTCGACATATAACAGTTCATAAAAAAGACACTAAACCCTTAAATCATTTAATGCCGAACACAGCATGGACATCTAAATGAGATGTCCTTCCGAACAACCCTGACACTGGTACAATATTTGAGATGAGTCCAGTGATCACATATTTCACACTGGATGGTCCTCCTTTACAGCTTGGTATGCTCTAGTGAGTGCAGATGGTGAATAAGCTCTTCTTTTACCAAATGAAGTAGGACCTATAAGCTGTAAATATAAGAAATACCATTCAACCTAGAAAAAACACAATTTCAATTAGTGACTACAAAATAACATAATGGCCATAATTGGCTTCCGTAGAAAAAAAAATTGGTTGTCATTTTTTCCACCGAACACTGTTACTATTTTTAGACTTGACATAGTTTTTTCAGGCAGAGACAGCGTCTGTGGATACACAAATGTTAAATGCGTTATTTTATCGTTTTAAGTGCTATAATAAAATGACCTTGTGGAAATACATAGTAATTATTCATCAACAATGTAAGTGACGTTTTCTTACCTTTATTCGAAGCATTTTCTTGAAATTGATGTAGAAACAAAGCGACCGAAAGTTTTACGATCTGTTTACACCCGTGTTTATTTTTGACGTCACATTATGACGTTACGCTCGCGATATAACAAAACCTATCGGAATCATGTGTCTATCGGAATCAGGTTACTGGAGGATACTTGGCGAAATGATGTGTAGGCCCGTGGGCCTAATGGCCTAGCGGCAGTTACGCTACTGGCTTAGGTTCACTATAATGATGGGATCTAGAGTGGACGTGGTGTTTTCTGCACCTGTGCCATTTCTGAGTCGTCTCCGATTATGGAGCAGTTTGTATTTCCACAAATGACCTTTAAAGTGAAAAAAAATAATTAGATTCATGTTGTATATCTTTTAATTTTGACACATATATATAACAATTATCGGAGAAAAAAATCTACCTTTTATATATACTGTATATGACATGATGGTGTGTATGTGCTCATCAACACATTATAGTTATTGAGAGCCACATCAGAGAGAGGCGTGGGAGGATACATACGAATCCGAGAACCTATCCTACTATTAATAACGAATACATTTCTGTTATTCTTCAACTGCTCCGAGAACAGATTCCGACACGTCGAACCGCCAGTTTAACATCGCCATTCAGCGTACGGGTCTAAGAGAAAGTGGCTTGCCCAAAAACACATCGACGAAAGTCATCGGAGGCGGTGAGGCTTGAACCCGGTGAGGCTTGAACCCGGCTCTTCCAGGAGAATATATTTGTTTTATGTTTGGTTATATACGCTGGAAGCGCCATTGACTTCGTCTAATTTCCTTTAATTTAGAATGACAATTTGTATATCGCCCTGTCGGCTCCCGAAACGCATTTTCTGTTAAATACGTACCCTTAGTAGTGTGACCAGATCTTTAAAACCATCGTCCAGTTCGACCAGCGTGTCCTTCTCTTCTAAAGTCTTCATCTTGCTATCGAAGGCAGAAACTGTTGAATAATGCTATAATTAAATATGGATTCTCAAATGTTTGACCTTTATATGGACTTGAACGCCGGTAGTTTATAATGGCAAATTCCACGAATGCGCTTTAGCGTTTTATGGTAAATTTTCCAGTCATAACACACATACCCGCCGAAATTGTGCAAATCAATTAAGCCTTATCAGTTATTATAGTAGTATAGAAACTGAGGGTTCTGGGACAGTTTTCTCATTGGAGGTTTTATGCAACGAGTCAGTAAATTCGTTGGTTGGCCGGCAAGCCAACCAATAAATATAAAACTCATTGCAACCCCCTCAAAGACCCCCCCCCCCCCCCCACACACACACACACCCCCCACATAACTCCCAGTTTCTATACTACTTATAAATAATTGATAACGCTAATATTAGTTTGCTGGTAACGGAACTACACAGACACCATAAAAGCTGGATAAAAAAAGGGAAGTTGAACTAATATATAAGATAGCAAAATGTAAAAATGTAAAATATACTGTCATAGAATATGATATTCATTTCGCTCCGATGACCGTTTATAATATAAACGTTTGTTTATAGAGCATGTCACATGACCATTTATAATATAAACGTTTATTTATAGACCATGTCGCCAACCCAACACAAACAGCGTTGTATCTGTTAACAGGATAACTGTCATTTTCACCAGATGCTAATTTCTTTTTATTATCACGTCGTTTAACCTTTTCAATTCTGAATATTTCTTGATCAGCTTTTAACATTTCTAATTCATAAAAGCTTCCATCAATGTTTTGGTTGTTCAAATCTTTTATTTTGTACGTAACAGGATTTGTATATTGAATTTTATCAATAACAAATATTTCTTCGGTCAAGTTTGGAGTATAACCTTTTTCAAACGTTCTTTTATATTTGCTTATTCTAACCTTGTCTCTTATTTTGAACTTTGGCAAAGCTTTATTAATTTTCATCTTTCCATACAAGTTGAAATACACTTTTCCTTTATTTTACTCATCACTGGCCTCAATCGGTGTCATTTTAATACTCCGATGTTTTGTATTATTGTATTTATCAACCATCACCTGTAGCACGTCTACATATGTATTTGTATTGTTTGCTGTAAAATATTTCCATGTCCTCTCTTTTACTGTTCTATTAAATCGTTCAATTACTACAGCTTTTCCGAAATTAAACGTGTGATACATTTCGATATTATTATCGACAAGGAACTGCTTGGATATTTTATTGTAAAACTCCACACCCTGGTCAACCCAGAGCAATTTACAGTGTCTTCCTGTACTTATAATCTTTTGGAAAGCTTTAGCAATTTCTATACCAGTTTTATTCGGAACTGGGATAACCCAACCAAATTAACTAAATACATCAATAACAGTGAACAGGTATTTTACACCTTTATTATATTTTGAAAACGATTGCATATCAACCAAATCAGCTGACCATATTTTATCAATTTCATTAACAATCACATGGCGTTGAGTGAACTTTCTTCGTATAAGTTTATGAAGTTCATCGGCTAGCTTATCAGTCCATCTTAACGCCTTTTCTTGTTTTTTGATGCTCCAAGTCCTAGTTTATATTTTGCACTAATTACGAGCTTGACTATCAAATTCTTGGCTAGTTTTTCTCCAAGTGATTTGGATTTGCTCGTTTTTAAACCGGCCAGCATGTTTTTATCGCACATTGATTTATTACTAGGACTTTCGTCATAACAATAATCATGCTCTTTGCAAATAGCATCTAATTCATTTGATGGTTCTCCACTGTCAAGCGGATTACCAGGACCGCAAAATTTATAACCAGGAATTGTTAACCCCTTTTTGGGTAGCACAGGAAGCAAAGCTTTATGGATATCAATGTTTCCACCTTGTGTACTTTTAACAAACTCTGTTTTAGTAATACCACAAGACGCGCATGTTGCTTTTAACATTCTTCTACTTTTTTTTGCTAGAATATACCGAGGATTGGCATTTTCAGTCATCATCTTTTCTTTAACACAGTAACTCATATATAATATGATTAGACTAAACTCTGTTTACAAAATATGATTTTATAATGTTTTCATTTTCCATGGGTTTGTAAGGTTTTAATATTTTATAAAGAATATCGTACACACTGTTTCCTTCTTGCAACTTGTAAATGAAGAATAAACAGAAACATCCGCACAGGACACTTGATACTGGATGGGGTTGTATTTTATATTAGGTATGTACGTTAAAACTTCTTTTGGTGGACTCAAGCCAAACGGATCAAAATAATACTCATTACAGTAATAAGTCCAGTGTGTACCGGGTCCGGTATAATCATCAAGACTAATAATACCTGTTTATTTTGTTTTATCGGTAATTTGTTCTTGCTAAATACTCCCCTGAATTTCTGTATACCTAACCGCCTAACCCACTGTATTATGCCTAAGTTGGAGATAGGCTCGTTTTTAAAAAAAAAAAAAAAAATTACGAATGGGATACTTCTATATGGTCTCATTTGCGAGTCTACTTGTAAACCTTTTCCCTTTCTACCTACTTGTAAACCTTTTCCCGTCAAACCACTAATAAGAGATCCAATTAAAGGAATTCCTAGTGATGCAAGCAATCCAAGAAATCCCCCGTCTTGTTGTTGATGCTTTGCCAGTTTAATAGAGCAGCAACCTTTTGACTTTTTAATCTGTTTTCTTTGTGACGGTGTTAGCACACTTGATTCAAGTGGTGCTTGTTTTTTATCACTAGGGATAGTTACCATTCCATTTCCGAAGATTCGTTATTGAAAAAATAGGTTTTGAATATCGAAAAACAAATAAATCTAGATTCATTATTCAACAAATAGGTTTTGAATATCGAACAACACAAACCTCGAACCTCGAGATTCGTTATTCAACAAATAAATTTTGAATGTCGAAAAACAAAAAACTCGAGATTCGTTATTCAACAAAAAAAAAATTGAATATCGAAAAACAAAAAACTCGAGATTAGTTATTCAACAATACAAAATTGGAATATCAAAAAACGAAAAACTCGAGATTCGTTATTCAACAAATAGGTTTTGAATATTGAAAAACAAAAAACTCGAGATTCGTTATTCAGCAAATAGGTTTTGAAAATAACTCGAGATTCGTTATTCAACAAAATAAAAAATATAGAATATCAAAAAAACGAACAACTCGAGAATCGTTATTCAACAAATAGGTTTTGAATATCGAAAAACAAAAAACTCGAGATTTGTTATTCAACAAAAAAAAATTGAATACCGAAAAAAACAACACTCTAGATTCGTTATTCAACAAATAAGTTTTGAATATCGAAAAAAAAAAAATGTTCAACTCGGACAATCATCATGTCATGCTGATCCTTTTAGAAAAAGTCCCATATCAATATCTCTTATAGTTTTCAAGAAGTAGTCGCTACAAACTTATTTTTTAAAAATCTATTTTTAGCCATGGCGGCCATCTCGAATTTCCGGCCGACCTGAAATTTTGCTAAGATCAATTAGACATCAAGAGCAACATTCCTGTGAAGTTTTATGAAAATCTATAAAGTAGTTTCAGAGGAGTAGTCGCTACAAGTTTTCATTATATAACTCTATGTAAACAAAGATGGCCACTGGCAGCCATGTTTAACGTCGAATCAAAATAATGTTCGACTCAAATAACCGTCATGTCATGCTGATCATTTTAGAAAAAGTCCCATATCAATAACACTTATAGTTTTCAAGAAGTAGTCGCTACAAACTTATTTTTTTTTAATGTATTTTTAGCTGTGGCAGCCATCTTGAATTTCTGGCCGATCTGAAATTTAGCTAGGATCAATGAGACATCAAGAGCAACATTCCTGTAAAGTGTCATGAAAATCCGTCAAGTAGTTTCAGAGGAGTAGTCGCTACAAGTTTTCATTATATAACTCTATGTAAACAAAGATAGCCGCTGACAGCCATGTTTAACATCGAATCAAAACGATTTTTGACAAGGACCAACATCATGTCATGCTGATCATTTTAGAAAAAGTCCCATATCAATATCACTTATAGTTTTCAAGAAGTAGTCGCTACAAACTTGTATTTTGAAAATTTATTTTTAGCCATGGCGGCCATCTTGAATTTTCGGGCGACCTGAAATTTTGCTAGGATCAATTAGACATCAAGAGCAACATCTGTGTGAAGTTTCATGAAATTCCGTCAAGTAGTTTCAGAGGAGTAGTCGCTACAAGTTTTCATTATATAACTCTATGTAAACAAAGATGGCCACTGGCAGCCATGTTTAAAGTCGAATCAAAATAATGTTCGACTCGGATAACCATCATGTCATGCTGATCATTTTAGAAAAAGTCCCATATCAATATCTCTTATAGTTTTCAAGAAGTAGTCGCTACAAACTTATTTTTTAAAAATCTATTTTTAGCCGGGGCGGCCATCTTGAATTTCCGGCCGATCTGAAATTTTGCTAGGATCAATAAGACATCAAGAGCAATATTCCTGTGAAGTTTCATGAAAATCCGTGAAGCAGTTTCAGAGAAGTAGTCGCTACAAGTTTTCATTATATAACTCTATGTAAACAAAGATGGCCGCTGGCAGCCATGTTTAACTTCGAATCAAAACGATTTTCGACAAGGACCAACTTCATGTCATGCTGATCATTTTAGAAAAAGTCCCATATCAATATCTCTTATAGTTTTCAAGAAGTAGTCGCTACAAACTTATTTATTTTAAATCTATTTTTAGCTGTGGCGGCCATTTTGAATTTCTGGCCGATCTGAATTTTTTCTAAGATCAACTAGACATCAAGAGCAACATTCCTGTAAAGTTTCATGAAAATCCGCCGAGTAGTTTCAGAGAAGTAGTCGCTACAAGTTTTTACTATATAACATTATGTAAACAAAGATGGCCGCTGGCAGCCAAGTTTAACGTCGAATTAAAACAATTTTTTAAAAGGACCAACATCATGTCATATTATTACCTGATCTCCTATATAAATGCAATATCGTCATTTCTTGCTAATTCACTAAGGAAAAGACTGTTCCCGGTGAAAACGAACTGTTACCGGGCTTTAGTTTCGACTGTTTCCCTCACGTGCTGGAATTTCGTTTGCGTGACGTCATATTGTTTTTTTCACCATAGGTTCCCATTATAAAACAAATTTTCATTTTCACTGTTTCGTACAGTAACATTAATCAGGTAATAAAACAGTTATCACATGTGTGTTTGGGGAACAGTTAAAACTGTTTTCCCTTGGTGTCGGGGGATGTCAGTGTGAACTGTTTCCCTCGGTCTATCGGGGAAACAGTTCACACTGCCAGCCCCTCCACCTCGGGAAAACAGTTTTGACTGTTCTCCAAACACACATGTGATAACTGTATACTGATCATTTTAGAAAAAGTCCCATATCAATATCACTTATAGTTTTCAAGAAGTAGTCGCTACAAGCTTGTATTTTAAAAATCTATTTTTAGCTTTGGCGGCCATCTTGGATTTCACATTAACATGAATTTTTGCTGGGATCAACTAGACTTCATGGGCAACATTTCTGTAAAGTTTCATGAATATCCATCCAGTAGTTTCAGAGAAGTAGTCGCTACAAATAAAAGTTTACGGACGGATAGACGGACGGACAGACAGACGGACGACGGACGCCGCACCACGGCATAAGCTCTGCTGATCTCTGATCAGTAGAGCTAAAAACGAAAAACTCGAGATTCGTTATTCAATAAATAGGTTTCGAATACCGAAAAAAATAACTCGAGAGTCGTTATTCAACAAATAAGTTTTGAATATCGACAAACAAAAAAATCGAGATTCGTTATTCAAAAAAAAAAAAAATGAATATCGAAAAACAAAAAACTCGAGATTTGTTATTCAACAAAAACATATTGAATATCAAAAAAAAAATCGAGAATCGTTATTCAACAAATAAGTTTTGAATATCGAAAAACAAAAAACTCGAGATTCGTTATTCAACAAATAAATTTTGAATGTCGAAAAACAAAAAAACTCGAGATTCGTTATTCAACAAAAAAAAATTGAATATCGAAAAACAAAAAACTCGATATTCTTTATTCAACAAAAAGAAATTGAATATCAAAAAACGAAAAACTCGAGATTCGTTATTCAACAAATAAGATTTGAATATCGAAAAACAAAAAAACTCGAGATTCGTTATTCAACAAATAGGTTTTGAATATCGAAAAACGAAAAACTCGAGATTCGTTATTCAACAAAAAGGTTTCGAATATCGAATAACATAAAAACTCGAGATTCATTATTCAACAAATAAATTTTGAATGTCGAATAACAAAAAACTCGAGATTCGTTATTCAACAAAAAAAAATGAATATAAAAAAAGACCGAAAAACTCGAGATTCGGTATTCAACAAATAGGTTTTGAATATCGAAAAACAAAACACTCGAGATTCGTTATTCAACAAATAAGATTTGAATATCGAAAGACAAAAAACTCGAGATTCGTTATTCAACAAAAATAATTTGAATATCAAAAAACTCGAGATTCGTTATTCAACAAAAAAGATTTGAAAATCGAAAAACAAAAAACTCCGAGATTCGTTATTCAAAAAATAAGTTTTAATTTCGAAAAACAAAAACTCGAGATTCGTTAGTCAACAAATAGGTTTTGAATATCGAAAATCAAAAACACTCCAGTTTCTTTATTCAACAAAAATAATTTGAATATCAAAATACGAAAAACTCGAGATTCGTTATTCAACAAATAGGTTTTGAATATCGAAAAAAAAACAAAAAAAAACTCGAGATTCGTTATTCAACAAATAAGTGTTGAATATCGAAAACAAAAAACTCGAGATTCGTTATTCAACAAATAAATAATGAATGTCGAAAAACAAAAAACTCGAGATTCGTTATTCAACAAATAAGATTTGAATATCGAACAAGAGGTCAATGACCTTGAAGCTCTACTGATTGATTTTGATTTCAGGAAGTAGTCGCTACAGACTTGTTTTTTGAAAATCTATGTTTAACCATGGCGGCCATCTTGAATTTCCGGCCGACCTGAAATTTTGCTAGGATCAATAAGACATTAAGAGCAACATTCCTGTGAAGTTTCATGAAAATCCGTCAAGTAGTTTCAGAGAAGAAGTCGCTACAAATTTTCATTATATAACTCTATGTAAACAAAGATGGCCGCTGGCATCCATGTTTAACGTCAAATCAAAACGATTTTCGACAAGGACCAACATCATGTAATACTGATCATTTTAGAAAAAGTCCCATATATCTCTTATTGTTTTGAAGAAGTAGTCGCTACAAACTTATTTATTTTAAATCTATTTTTAGCTGTGGCGGCCATCTTTAATTTCCGGCCGACCTGAAATTTTTCTAGGATCAACTAGACATCAAGAGCAACATTCCTGTGAAGTTTCATGAACATCCGTCAAGTAGTTTCAGAGGAGTAGTCGCTACAAGTTTTTACTATATCATTCTATGTAACCAAAGATGGCCACTGGCAGCCATGTTTAACGTCGAATCAAAATAATTTTCCACAAGGATCTACATCATGTCATGCTGATTATTTTAGAAAAAGTCCCATATCAATATCACTTATAGTTTTCAAGAAGTAGTCGCTACAAACTTATTTTTTAAAAATCTATTTTTAGCTGTGACGGCCATCTTGAATTTCCGGCCGACCTGAAATTTTTCCAGGATCAATTAGACATCAAGAGCAACATTTCTGTAAAGTTTCATGACAATCCGCCAAGTAGTTTCAGAGGAGTAGTCGCTACAAGTTTTTACTATATAACTCTATGTAAACAAAGATGGTCGCTGGAAGCCATGTTTAACGTTGAATCAAAACGATTTTTGACAAGGATCAACATCATGTCATGCTGATCATTTTAGAGAAAGTCCCATATCAATATCACTTATAGTTTTCAAGAAGTAGTCGCTACAAACTTGTATTTTAAAACTCTATTTTTTGCTTTGACGGCCATCTTGGATTTCACATCAACATGAATTTTTGCTATGATCAACTAGACTTTATGGGCAACATTTCTGTAAAGTTTCATGAATATCCATCCAGTAGTTTCAGAGGAGTTGTCACTACAAATAAAAGTTTACGGACAGACGGACGGACGCCGCACCACGGCATAAGCTCTGCTGATCTCTGAAAATACCGAAAAAAACTCGAGATTCGTTATTCAAAAAATAAGTTTTAATTTCGAAAAACCAAAACTCGAGATTCGTTATTCAACAAATAAATTTTGAATGTCGAAAAACAAAAAACTCGAGATTCGTTATTCAACAAAAAACATTTGAATATCGAAAAACAAAAAACTCGATATTCTTTATTCAACAAAATGAAATTGAATATCAAAAAACGAAAAATTCGAGATTCGTTATTAAACAAATAAGATTTGAATATCGAAAAACAAAAAAACTCGAGATTCGTTATTCAACAAATAAATTTTGAATGTCGAAAAACAAAAAACTCGAGATTCGTTATTCAACAAAAAACATTTGAATATCGAAAAACAAAAAACTCGATATTCTTTATTCAACAAAAAGAAATTGAATATCAAAAAACGAAAAATTCGAGATTCGTTATTAAACAAATAAGATTTGAATATCGAAAAACAAAAAAACTCGAGATTCGTTATTCAACAAATAGGTTTTGAATATCAAAAAACGAAAAACTCGAGATTCGTTATTAAACAAATAAGATTTGAATATCGAAAAACAAAAAAACTCGAGATTCGTTATTCAACAAATAGGTTTTGAATATCGAAAAACGAAAAACTCGGGATTCGTTATTCAACAAATAGGTTTAGAATATCGAATAACATAAAACTCAAGATTCATTATTCAACAAATAAATTTTGAATGTCGAATAACAAAAAACTCGAGATTCGTTATTCAACAAAAAAAAATGAATATAAAAAAAGACCGAAAAACTCGAGATTCGGTATTCAACAAATAGGTTTTGAATATCGAAAAACAAAACACTCGAGATTCGTTATTTAACAAATAAGATTTGAATATCGAAAGACAAAAAACTCGAGATTCGTTTTTCAACAAAAATAATTTGAATATCAAAAAACTCGAGATTCGTTATTCAACAAAAAAAAATTGAATATCGAAAAACAAAAAACTCCGAGATTCGTTATTCAAAAAATAAGTTTTAATTTCGAAAAACAAAAACTCGAGATTCGTTAGTCAACAAATAGATTTTGAATATCGAAAATCAAAAAAACTCGAGTTTCTTTATTCAACAAAAATAATTTGAATATCAAAATACGAAAAACTCGAGATTCACAATTCAACAAATAGGTTTTGAATATCGAAAAAAAACAAAAAAATTCTCGAGATTCGTTATTCAACAAATAAATCTTGAATATCGAAAACAAAAAACTCGAGATTCGTTATTCAACAAATAAATGTTGAATGTCGAAAAACAAAAAAAATCGAGATTCGTTATTCAAACAAGAGGCCCAAAAGGGCCTGTGGACGCTCTACTGGCTTAAAAGGATCTTATATCAAGGGTTGTCGTCATAAAATTCCCATCAGTACTTCTTTTAAAACATTGCAAAAAACAAGAAACCTAGATCGTTCACCTTGTAATCATTCAATAAGTCTGCTGTGTCTAGTCTGGCATGGGTATTGTTTAATTTGTCCCACTTTCTTCTATGAATGAGATTTCATCAAAATGGGTGGGGGCTTTATAATAACATAATAAACAAACTGGATAAAGATCATTTAAACAATAAAGTATCTACAGATATAACAAAGGAAAATACAATATAGCACTTTTCAACAAATCAAGGGTCATAACTCTGTTGTTACTAACAAGACCTAGCTGGTTTTCGAACCTGTCCAAGATTTCATTGATATACCTCGATTTGCACAACTAGACAACATATACTGAGGCTTCCTGCCATAGAAATTCAACAAGGCGTTTAGGAGGAGAAGTGCCGACAAGAAATTTTAAAAATGTCAAGGGGCCGTAACTCCATCAAATATCAATGAACCGGAAAAAAACGCAATAGGCATAACTAGAAATTAACCAATGCCTCCTTCTAAGTTGCGTCAAAAAAAAATAGAAAAATAAATAAATAAAAAAAATCAATTAAAAAAAAATAATAATAATTAAAAATAAATAAAAAATCAATGAAAAAAATAAATAAAAATAAAAAATAGACCATTTTTAACTAAATCAAGGGCCATAATTCCGTGGTTTCTGGTCCGATCTGGCTGGTTTTCAAACATGTCCGAGCTTTCATTGACATTAACAATCTGTTAACGTTTGGTAAAGATCGGATGAAAAATAAAGGCCCTATAGTCTTAACGAGGCAAAATATAGCATTTTTAACTAATTCAAGGGCTATAACTCCGCTGTTACTTGTCCGATCTGGCTGGTTTTTGAACTTGTCTGAGCATTCAGTGATAGTAACAATCTGTTAAAGTTTGGTAAAGATCGGATGAAAAGTGAAGGACCTATAGTCTTAACGAGGCAAAATATAGCATTTTAACTAATTCAAGGGCCATAACTCCGCTGTTACTGGTCCGATCTGGCTGGTTTTCGAACTTGTCCAAGCTTTCATTGATATTAACAATCTGATAAAGTTCGTAAAGATCGGATGACAAACGAAGGCCCTATCGTCTTAACGAGGCAAAATATAGCATTTTTAACAAAATCAAGGGCCATAACTCCGCTGTTACAAGTCCGATCTGGCTGGTTTTTTAACTTGTCTGAGCTTTCATTGATATTAACAATCTGATAAAGTTTGGTAAAGATCGGATGAAAAGTGAAGGCCCTATAGTCTTAACGAGGCAAAATATAGCATTTTAACTAATTCAAGGGCCATAACTCCGCTGTTACTGGTCCGATCTGGCTGGTTTTCGAACTTGTCCAAGCTTTCATTGATATTAACAATCTGATAAAGTTCATAAAGATCGGATGACAAATGAAGGCCCTATCGTCTTAACGAGGCAAAATATAGCATTTTTAACAAAATCAAGGGCCATAACTCCGCTGTTACTGGTCCGATCTGGCTGGTTTTCGAACTTGTCTGAGCTTTCATTGATATAAACAATGTGTTAAAGTTGGGATGAAAAATGAAGGCCCAATAGTCTTAACGACGCATTTTTAACAAACTCAAGGGCCATAACTCCGCTGTTTCTAGTGCGATCTGCCTGGTTTTCGAACTTGTCCGAGCTTTTATTGATATTAACAATCTGTTAAAGTTTGGTAAAGATCGGATGAAAAATGAAAGCCCTATCGTCTTAACGAGGTAAAAGTTAACGGACGACAGACGACGGACGACGGACAATACAAATAAATCGTTTTTTAAGTCCAATAATGTGTCATGTTGCCGCGTTATACAGTGGTTGTATGCGTTTCCATAGATACATTAGTCTGGTTTCATGACGCGTTCCTACTTGCAAGTCCAATAATGTGTCCTGTTGCCCGTTATACAGTGGTTGTATGCGTTTCCATAGATACACTATTCTGGTTTCATGACGCGTTCCTACTCACAAGTCCAATAATGTGTCATGATGCCGCGTTATACAGTGGTTGTATGCGTTTTCAATGATACACTATTCTGGTTTCATGACGCGTTCCTACTCACAAGTCCAATACTGTGTCATGTTGACGCGTTATACAGTGGTTGTATGCGCTTCCATAGATACACTATTCTGGTTTCATGACGCGTTCCTACTCACAAGTCCAATACTGTGTCATGTTGACGCGTTATACAGTGGTTGTATGCGTTTTCATAGATACATTAGTCTGGTTTCATGACGCGTTCCTACTTGCAAGTCCAATAATATGGCATGTTGTCGCGTTATGCAGTAGTTCTATGCACTTCCATAGATACATTATTCTGGTTTCATGGCGCGTTCCTACTCACAAGTCCAATACATATGTCATGTTGTCGCGTTATGCATTAGTATGTTGTTGTTTTTGACATTATTCGCATTTCATAACACGTTCCTACTCAGAAGTTCCATAATGTGCCACTTTGCCGCATTGTGCAATGGTTGTATTTTCCAAGATTTTACAAAGCACGTGATAGCTTTGCCAATTGTATTCTCCTGAACATATATCCACCCCAATAAGTTGTACGCGGTTTCTTGGTGCATAAGGTTAGGATCGTCTTTGATCACCCACTCCATGTTGTCTATGGCGACTTTCTTGTGTGCGTTCTTGTTCAGTTGTCTATAAACGAGGTACTGCATAAAGAAGAGGAAGACTTTAGAGTCAACCGCCACCCAGTCATACCAGGTGTCAAAAACGAAATGACGTGATCCTGTTTGTGTGCCGGTAGACCGGAACATTTCATACCTTAACGCGTCAGGTAATAGTGTGCATGCCTGTGGTGGAAACATTACACATGAAGTGAAATATGGTGCTGCCGTCTGCATAGTAAGATTACTGTGCAACATTTTGTGGAGTAGCGTCTGGTTTGAAGTATGTGCTTTACGTCGACAATTGCACGTCGTTGGAATAATTGAAATGCACCTTTCTTGTTTTTGTAACCATTTTTCACAAACATCATACCGACCAAGCACGTGCAAAATGGAAATATACCCGAGATGTATAGACATATCATTTGTATTGCCATCCATACTTGTGTTTAAGTACTTCAGTATGAGAGACAAACACAACCTTCTGGTGCGGACGTCTTCTATGTTTTCTATTCCATATGTCAGAATAGTTTGGGCGATGATTGGCTTCATGTGCGGTATAAGTGACATTATTGCGGATTTTGTTTCTTCTTCCGAATGTTCCGATATGACATCTATGCATTGTAGCCTACGTAGATATGATAGTGATTCTTCTAACGAAACCCGTAATTCTGTGTCCATATATGTATTTTGACACCAAAACAATTTGAAATGTGAGGCATCCACTTTCTTTTGTAATATTTTGGAATATATGTTTACAACCATTTGTTTCCGTATAACCGGGCAATGGACACACGGATTACAAGCTGCACGTGCAATTTGTTCTCCCAGATCGTCACAGCGTACACGGAGTAAAAACGTACATCCCTCTGCTAGTAGCCCGTGTATAACTTGGTACAATTGCACTCGTACGTCTCCCTGAATCTTCCTGGCAAACATATTATCCTCTTTGATGAAATAGTTTGGACAGAAGCCGACACTGACCAAACACAGTAAAGTGTTTATACAACCGAATAAACATGTTAGTAAATTATCTGGCGTCCAAAGTTCTGCTGGTAAGATTTCTACCATATACAAGATACATGTCTTACAATGGTACGAGCTGAGGGAATCTTGCCTCATTTCAGGTTTTATTAAATCCTTCTTAATCATCTTTAGTAGGACGTAACACTTGAACTGAACAGGTGTAAGTCGGAACATGAGTTGTCTTTCTTGGAACGAGAACGATATCCTCCATTCGAGATTCTTCTCCTCGCTAAATGGGTAACCGATTGGAACAAAGAGGCAACCATATGAGTTTAACAAATCGATGAATCCTTGTGGATATCTATTGCTGAGACGGAGGCGTGCGATCCAGTTGGATGCAAAAGATGGACATGTCTTACATCTATAGGCTTCAACAACGTCTACTGATGTGAATCCTGGTTGAGCACTAAAAGTGGCAGCTGGTCCATTTTCTTCATCAACTAGATCGTGAGTACGATATGAGGATTTATTGTTCCTCACCCATCTGCCATATCGGTCAACACTGACTTGATCCTCTGCATACCGTGCGTTGAATACATTACGAGGAACGTTATCCTGAACAATGTGTAGTTTCACGTACCCCGGTGCGGTAATATCATCTCTAATAATTAGCTGTCGTATTCCACCAGGCAGAACTTCACACATATTCTCAAATACTTGGTAATCTTCGTGACATAAAAGCATATCCGTATCTGAACCTAAACCTGCCGTTGTTGAACCTTCCGATGTACTACCAAAAATGTACTCTGCCTCACTGTTACCATCTAAACGTTGGCATAATGTGTCTATTATTTCTCGCGTTATGCTTGTTTCCATGCGCATCTTTCTAATTTCCTCGGAGACGCCAATATTGTCCATAATCTCGCACAATCTCAGTGACAATGAATGGATGTAGTCGGACATGATTGATCTGAAAAAAATAATATACAGCGTAACTATGATGTTATAAAGTAAATGCATATACGACAATAATAATAGTATATCAATTATTTATTTATTATTATTATGGTTGTAGTTCATATTGTTGTTGTTGTTGTTGTTGTTGTGATGGTGGTGGTGGTGGTGGTGGTGGTGGTGGTGGTGGTGGTGGTGGTATTACTACTACTACTAGTAGTAGTAGTAGTAGTAGTAGTAGTAGTAGTAGTAGTAGTAGTACTATTACTAGTAGTAGTAGTTGTAGTAGTCAATTTACATGTAAAACGTTATGGTTATTGACTGGTTAATGCCTTATTAGCAGTAGATTAACATATCCACGCCTACCAAATGCTCTCATGGTGCTGACGTCTGCACTGTTAGAGGAGTATCCGGTGCTGCCGTTGAGCGCCACTTTTTGGTGTAAACAAGGTATGTTGTCACGTTTATTTGCGTATAATTTCTTTTCAAAGCGTTTAATCAAAAATCAAAGACAGTCGTGCAACCCTTCTGTGAAAGGTCTTAATCCACACCAAATATCCTAACTGAAAGTACAGTAGATTTTTCGTTATTACGTTTCGCATCGACGGACGACCATGAAGTAAAAGTGTAAGCATACGTAAATAAAAGTGGTATTTTCCATTGATAAAATGATTCTTGTCACATCTCCATTAAAACATAAAATTGTCATGAACCAAAGGAACTTACATCAGTTTGTGGGCTTAGACAGTCGAATTAACACAAATGTTGTCCAAATTGCATCGGTGCTGCATTAGAGCGACCGGTGCTGCATTAGAGCCATGGAATTAAGATGGATTTTTCTTTCTCTCTTTAAGACACTACTACAGACGAAATTCTCTCCTGAGGTAGTTATGTCTACTCTGTCGAGAGATTCATACTGCAAATCTTGTATAGGAATCATTTTCAATATTGCAGAAATGTTCTTATTTTATCTAGTATGTTTCGGAAAAAAAGAAGAAAAAGAAAAGAATAGCCTAGCTATTGTCAACATCCTAACGCAGCCGTCGTTGTCGTCTTCTTCTGGTAAACATATATAGTAACTAAAATATATTTCTTAAATTGTAAGAGAAGCAATTTATGTGTGTTAAGGCACGCAGTGGCATTTCAGTATTCAATAGATGACAATTGGGCAGTGAAAAGGCATGCAGTTGCATATGAGTATAAAATAAACAAGTTATTCAGTTCTTTGTTGTGTTTTCAAATATAAACCATTATCTCAGAACTTATTTGCTTCAGACAGCAGAACCCCCTTTGTTGGTTTTCAAATATAAACCATTATCTCAGAACTTATAAGCTTCAGAACCCCTTTGTTGTGTTTTCAAATAAACCATTATCTCAGAACTTATAAGCTTCAGACAGCAGAACCCCCCCCCCCCCCCCCCCCCCCCACCCCACCCCTAAATTGGCGAAAATGGTATCAGAGGTTTGATTTATACCTCACATCATCAGGGATTGCGGAGAAAAACGACAAAATCAAATCTGCATGTAATTGGACCAGAGGCATTGGAAGTATACAACTGTCAACACATTCAAATTCGACACAGAGGATGACAAACTAAAACTGAAAGTTGTTGTGGAAAAATTCCAAACCTACTGCAACCCAAGAAAGAACTTGACATATGAACGTCATGTTTTCTTTCTAGAAGTCAATGCGTGGGAGAAACAATTGATCAATATGTAACAGATCTTCGCAATAAAGCATCTACATGTGAATTCGGGGAGCTGTGTGACAGTCTTATAAAGGACAGACTAGTATGCGGAGTAAATGACGAAATGGGGAGAACTAGGCTACTTAGAGACTCGGACTTGAACCTTGTAAAAGCTGTGGATATTTGTAGGGCGAGCGAAGTAAGCAAAACTCACTTAAAATGCATAAGTGAAGACAAATCGACACATGTTGAAGTGGTGAAAATGAAGAAAACTCAGCAGTTGCCAAATAAAAATAATCCGCAGTGTACAAGATGTGGCTACTATCATGACCCAGATAGATGTCCAGCAAAAGGAAGCAACAAATGCAATTTTAGAAACCATTTTGCAAAAATGTGTCTCAATACTACTGTGGGAAACCCTCAGAGAAAACCATGGGAAATGAAAGGACCACATGCTTTGAAAACAAAGAAAATTCACGTCATTGATGAATCAGAATCAGAATCTGAAAATGAATCGCATTTCTATGTCGGACGCGTGGATCACGAACAAAGAAAAGACAGAGACTGGTACAGCAATCTTTTCATACGTGATAGAAAAGTGAAATTCAAGTTGGATACTGGTGCTTAGTGTAATGTGATACCAAAATCTCTTTATGACGCATTAGGATGTAAGAAAATGACCAGAAGTAAAGCAAACAAATTTCTTGCGTTCACTGGAGAGAGGATACGTACTGTTGGAAGGACACTTATAGACTGTGAGAATAAACACAAAATTCATCTAATTGAGTTTCAGGTCGTAGATCATGATGTCATGCCTGTTTTAGGACTTCAAACATGTCAAGACTTGAACATGATTCAAAGGGTAGAAACTGTAGCAAACCCAGAGGACATTTTGAATGAGTATCAGGATGTGTTCGAGGTCTGGGATCATTCTGTGAGCACAAAATTGAAATTGATCCCTCAGTGCCCCCTGTTATACATCCGCCACGGCGAGTGCATGTTGGACTACATTGACAAAGTAAAAAAGAATTGAAACGAATGGAATCAATGGATGTCATTGAAAAAACTAACGGACCGACCGAATGAGTGAGCTCCATGGTTACTGTTGTTAAACCAAATGGAAATGTACGAATCTGCATGGACCCCAAGGATCTAAATCATGCGATTAAAAGAGAGCACCACCCAATGAAAACTATTGAAGATGTCATGGCAAACATTCCGAATTGTTCAAAGCTTGACGCCGAAAGTGGATTTTGGCAAATCAGTCTTGAAGAAAAAAACAGCAAACTATGTACATTCAACACGGCTTTCGGCAGATATAGCTTTAAACGTCTTCCATTTGGAATTTCCTCAGCCCCAGAAGTGTTCCAAAGAACAATGTCTCAAATGTTGGAGGATATTGAAGGAGCTGATTGTATTGTAGATGACATATTGATATGGGGTGAAACAATTGAAGAGCACAACAGTAGGCTAAGACAAATTTTAAATGGAGTTCGCGAGTGTAATCTGAAGTTAAACAGACAAAAATGCGAAATTGCAGTTACTGAAATAAAGTATATTGGTCATCTGCTTAGTGAACAAGGAATGAAACCATATCCAATAAAGGTGGAGGCAATCACGAAATTGCCAGAACCTATAGATAAGGCAGGAGTACAACGTTTCATGGGTATGACTCAGTATGTGGCAAAATTCATACCAAATTTGAGCGAAAGTGCACTGCTTAGACAACTTCTAGAAAAGGATGTGTTCCACTGGGACGATACCCACAGAATTTTTTTTAGTAGACTTAAACAGCTAGTGTCTACAACGCATGTCCTAAGGTTTTTCGATGTAAATCAGCCTGTAATATTATCTGTCGATGCATCGTCAACAGAATTGGGAGCTGTACTGTTACAAAATGATCAGCCCGTGGCTTATGCTTCAAATGCATTAACAGAAACACAGAAAAATTACGCGCAAATAGAGAAAGAAATGCTGGGTATAGTGTTTGGTTGTACTAAATTTCAACAGTACATATTTTCGAAAACAGTGGAAGTACAAACTGATCACAAACCTAAAGAATCAATAATGAAAAAAAGGTTACATTTAGCACCTGTACGTTTGCAGAAAATGATGTTAAAACTTCAGAGGTACGACCTCAAAGTAATAAACAAGCTGGGTAAGGAACTAAATGTAGCAGATACACTTAGCAGAGCGCATCTACAGGAAACAGGAGAAGATTTTGACAATGAACTTGAAATAAGCATAGTATCAACTGCATCAAATGTGTCAGATTGCATATTAGAAGAAATACGGTGCAAAACAGAAACAGATGCAAGTTTAAGTACTGTGAAACACATAATTCTAGATGGCTGGCCTGCAAATAGAGAAACAGTGCCACAAATCGCACGTGAATACTGGAATTTTAGGGATGAACTTTCAGTATATGGTTCAGTTATTATAAAGGCGACAGAGTTGTTTTTCCAGCCTCAATGAGGTCAGAAATGTTAAACAGAATACATCAGTCACATTTAGGCATTGAAAAATGTCGACAAAGAGGTCGTGACGTGCTTTTTTGGCCAGGTATGAACAAAGACATAGAGAATCTAGTTTCAAAATGCGAAATATGCAAAGAGAGCCGTAAGAAAAATCAGAAAGAACCTCTAAAATGTCATGAAGTACCAGATCGTCCGTGGGACAAAGTGGGAACGGGCATATTTCACTTTGACGGACAATCGTATTTTCCAATAGTAGACTACTATTCAGAATTCTTCGAGATATCAAGCTTGCCAGACATGAAAAGCAGTTATGTAATAACGCACTGTAATTCTCAATTTGCAAGACATGGAATTCCAGACGAGGTGCACTCGGACAAAGGCAGACAATATGATTGTCAAGAATTCAAATCATTTGCAAATGAATTCGGATTTATACATAAGACATCCAGTCCTACATTCCCTCAGTCAAACGAGATGGCTGAGAAATCGGTACAGACGGCAAAACGCTTTCTTAAGAAAGCAAAGATGGATGGCCGCGATCCTTACCTTGCAATATTGGACTACAGGAACACACCGCGTGATGCTAGTCTGGGTTCACCAGCACAGAGACTTTTTGGAAGAAGAACAAAAACACTCTTACCAACCTCAAAAAAACTTCTTAAACCCAAAGTGATCAGAAAGGTGAAGGAGAAATTACGATAAAAACTGTCAAAGCAAAAACTGCATTACGACAAAAATGCAAAAGCATTACCGCCAATCAAAATCGGAGAGAATGTGAGAGTGAGACTTAAAGATAAATGGAAAAAAGGAACAATCCGAGAAAAATGTGACAAGCCAAGATCATACATAATAGAGTCAAATGGACATGTGTATCGAAGAAACAAAATTGATGTTAATAAAAGAAAGGAGCAAATCAATGACAAAAACGCAATAGATGTGCAGGAACCAGAATCTGAATTAAATGACAGAAGTCCAGCACATATACATGAACCAGATTATGATGGAATTACGTCTAGTGGGCCATTAGAACCAATCAAAAACAGTGACGATTCAATGGAAAATCAACCAGTGATTAACTCTGATATTCCTAAAATAACATCCCGTGGACGAGTTATTCGCAAACCTGCATATTTGAGAGACTATGAAACATACTAAAATATATTACTGGCCTTATTAAATTTACATCTCTACAGTTATAATTGTTAGCCAACAACATTTTATATTTCAGACAAAGTGAGCCCATTAAGTGACTCCAGATAAATGCATCATTTACAGTTCAATTATACCACCCAGATAATAATTGAATAAATTACCAAGTGACATTTTCATTATTACAGGAATGTTATTTCAAGCTTGTCAATTTTAACCAAATAAACATTCATCCAGTTTAGAATTTCATTCACAAATAAGAGTTTGTTCAGCAATATTTAAATAAGTACATTGATTTGCTTTCTAAAACAGGGGAAATGTAACATGATAGCTTAGTGTGCATGCCCATCTATATAAACATTACAAACACCTTAACAAACTTCTTCTTAAGAACCGCACGACAGATTTTGACAACTCTTTCTATATAACCTTATACGAATGAATACCATGGTATTCTACCAAGTGTGTTCAAATGGCGATCATGAGGTTAACTTTTGGGTGACTTATGTTTTACATAGACATCTTCTGTAAAATCACAAAGTATACAGCTCTCATATATTACATGCAACATAAGCTTATAGTCCTTTACCAAGTTTGTTAAAATGGTGACCCTGGGGTAAAATCTGGCCCGTCCTGGAGTCATAGATTTACAGAAAAGCTATAAATCTTCTTCTCTGAAACTGCATGAGCTAGAGGTGTCTAATATGTTACAGGTACCATAAGCTCATGTTCCTCTACCAAATGTGTTCAACTAGCGACTTTGCCGTCAAATTTTACATAGACTGCGCTTCAACGGTTGAGTAGTGGGAACGATGCACAACTATTTAGTTCCACCGAATTGCCTCAATGTTTGGAATAGTTTACTGAATGCATTATGACATTCGCTTTTAAAACTCACTTAATTTGAGCCACTCTAAGGTATTTTCCTCCCATTTTCAACAAGCATCTGAGATAATGGTTTATATTCTGAATCACGACTCATGACAGAGTAGAAATAACTACCTCAGGAGAGACGTATCTTTCGTCCGTAGCAGTGTCTTAAAAAGAAAAATGCTTCTTGATTCCATAACTCCAATGCAGCACCGGTCACTCTAATGCAGCACCGATGCATTTTGGACAGCATTTGTGTTAAATCGACTGTCTGGCTAGCCCACAAGCTTGTGTAAGTTCCTTTGATTCATGACAATGCTATGTTTTAATGTCAACAGATGTGACAAGAAGCATTTTATCAATGAAAATACCTTTTATTTACGTGTGCATGCACTTTTACTTCTTGGTCCGTCAACGCGAAACGTAAAATTAAAACTACTGCACTTTCAGTTAGGATATTTGGTGTGGATTAAGACCTTTCACGACTGTCTTTGATTTTTGATTAAACGCTTTGAAAAGAAATTATACGCAAATAAACGTGACTACATACCTTGTTTACATCAAAAAGGGGCGCTCAACGGCAACACCGGATACTCCCCTAACGGTGCAGACGTCAGCATCATGAGAGCGTTTGGTAAACGTGATATCGAACAGAGTACATGTCGATTATATATAAACGTTACGGGTATCGACTGATTAATTTACCGGTGTCATTAGTTGGTTGACATATCGAGCAGAGAATATGTCGACTTACATATAAACGTTATGGTTATCGACTGATTAACAAGTGTCAGTAGTTGATTGACATATACAGCAGAGTACATGTCAATTTACACATAAACGGATAAATAAGTTCTTACTCATGCTAATCAACAGCTGCGAGAATCATAGCTCGTATGGGGTGTACCTACCATAGAGCTACGATGCCATCCTTTATAGAATAGGTACCTACTACCATATAAGAGCCTAGTCTCATTTATTTGAGGTCTGTGTGGCGCTGTTTTTTAATACGGACGTTTATATATGCACCCCGTCGGAGGACAATAGTCTCGACGTGTATGCACTAATGCAGCCATGATTCTCAAATCTAGAAAATCAATAATTCTCCCTGCATATATTAAACATCTATGCCTGATAATTAATGCTTGTCCTTAATTATGAAAATAAATATTTCTCCATAAAATATAAGACTTACCAGCAAGGAAAGCAGGATTTGTTGTAATTGTCTATACATCCACCATTGTCGCCTCCTAAATATGTAGGAATAGCAAGGGACAAACATGAGTCATCGAAAATGTCGGAAAACCCAATAAGTCAGATACCACTATTGATTTTGGACTTCTGATTGGTTGAAAAAAAAGTATAGGTCTATTAGGGCATATATTCAGATTGTAAGGCAGATTCTGATTGGATATTAAATTACCCAAATCATAAGAAATCCCCATAAAACATCAAAATATTATATTTCCATCACAAAACATGTTGATTTAGGATATTTTGACTGAAATTTGCATTTTGTATGGATACAATTGTACTGAGAGTATATTTGCAAAAAGTAAAATTTCTTGACTGCCATTCTGGGGGTGGCCACCTTCAGTGAAATATTAGAGGCTGAAAGCATCACATTACCTCAATTTGCTGGTAATTTTTGAGTGTCTCTAAGATAGTTCTTTAAAAAAAAAATCGGTTTTATCGTCCGTTCGGATATAGGAATAGGTGTTGTAGGCCAAAAGGCTATAATGGAGGCCTATGGGAAATGCAATAGCGGTATATGACCACTACACAAACATCTACTTTCGTTTACGTAGTAAACAGGCCTGCCAAACTTATTAGAACAAAAACCCTGAGAATTTTAAAATTTAAGATTTAAACGCGCAAAGAACACTTTCAAATGGAAAATCGGGAACGTGATTTGATTTTGTTTTCGCAATTATTTTTTAAAGCGCATATTAAAATTATTGATACAATAAATGCATATGCATTGTTTGAAAATAATAGATACACTATATATGCTCAATAATAGTTAATTTTAGGAATGATTAGAAAGACTTGGTATCATTTATACTACAACTTTTTTTTTCTTCTTTTTTTTTGTTTCTTTTGTTGTTTTTTGTTGTTCTTGATGTTGCTTTTTGTTTTGTTATTTTATGTTGTTGTTGTTTGTTCATGAAAGTGCACATACTATTCTACACAGATGCGTGCTAAATACAAAAAATGTTGTTTAGTGATGCTACATAGAAGGATTCGCTAGCTCCCCACACTTGTTATTTCAATTAGGTAGACCAATTAAAGAGCCAGCTATCTAATACTGCTATTGCACATGTTGCTAGTCACTAAATGCACTAATTATGTCCTTAGGTGTAAACTGTATATTCATTCAGTGCATTACACGGATGACCCCCAGTGATTTGACATGTGTAAATACTCTCATTTGCATCGCTGATTAGGGAGCGTAACAGGACCAATGCAGGAAATAGCTGGTAAACTGTGAAAATACAGCTGTTAAATCATTATTGTTTCTCTAGTACACTTAAATCCGCAGATCCGGAGAGCAAGTGACAAATCTGGAGAATCCGGATTTTATCCGGAGATTTTGGCAGGCCTGAGTAAACAAACATGGTTACCTTGACGTCGTTGAATGTATTCGGTTAAAGAGACAGGCGGCAATCTTGAAGAATGTATTACTAGTAGACTGGGTTGAATATATATACAAACAAGAGCAGCCAAAGAGATACCAGCACAGATCGATTTTGCTATAACAACACTCAATCTCTTCCAGCACTAAGGAAAACAGGAAGTAATATTCTCATGCGGAGATCGCTCATTCTTCTTTTCATCGACTATAAATATGTACTATTCAAACGTATTTGAAAGGAAGTGGTATGCATGGATGCACAGACGTATTAAGAAACATATAGTAAACTTCCTATCTTAACCAACGAAGTAACCAAAATATCACGTGGCACCTTAACTTTTCCTTCTATCTCCTCTCTCAATTATTCACTGATTTTGATTAGAATACATTCAAACGATTCATAGTGAATAGCAAAATGGTATTATAATAATTTATGTTTATTTTGAAAGTTACAAATTGTATAAAAAGATGTTTAAAGTTAAAAATGTCATCATTTTTCGCTTTTCTGTTAAAAATCAAGGTTTTGACCAGGGCTTTATATGACATATAAAGCCCTGTTTTGACATAGTCAAAGTTTCCGCCAAACATTTTTTTGCTCTAAATGTAAGAGAAAATAAAATGCTATCATGGGAAAGACAATTAAAATTGTGATGGTATTTGGCATGAATGAAACTTGTATCTATAAAACCCTTCATAATATGTGTGTTTAAAGTTGGGAAATAATTTGTGAAATTTTCGCACTGTGCCACGTGAAATTTAGATAATTTTCGTAGTGGCCAATCTATTTGTTATTAGGTCTGTGATGGATGTAAGACAAAGGCATTTGAAGTTTGTGTAGTTAAGACTAATAGTTAATATTACTTTTTTAATAGTTGTGTTATATTTAATTATTGTCATTACTATTGAATTTGCATTTCCGTCGTTGCGTCATTCCGTCGTTCCGTCGCCAATTTCGTTTCCGACCAATAACTTTAACAATCTCCTCTTCCGGTAAAGGTAACAACGCTAAAGGTAACAACTTTTCATCTTAACGCTAAAGATAACAACTATCTACGCTAAAGGTAACAATGTTTTTCATAGAGCGTTATTATTCATGGATATGTAAATTCAGTTAACTATTACTGTGTATGGAAACCATTAGAACGCTCTATTACTGAGAATAGGTTTGACCTAATTGTCAATTCTATATAGCGTATATAGTGACCAGTGAAGCGTTAATTTGCTATACCCCTCGTGTATGGACATAGTCATTTGTGAATTCCATTTTCTGTTTACGCTTTGGAATCAATATGAAACATGTTTTATTCTAATAAAATTCCAAAAAAGTTTTTAATAAGTGGGTCAGTTTGTTATAATGTGCATAAAGGTGATTTAGATCTCACTGGGAAAAACGCGAAAAATCGGGAGGTGTTTCATGAAAGTAATGTATTAACGGAACAGCGTGACGTCATAGCTTCAGGGTTCTGAAATATTTTGAAAATCCACTTGCCCAGGGCATATTTTGAAAATCCACTTGCCCAGGGCAAGTTGATTTTCAAAAGTTACTTGCCCTGCCCATAATGCCACTTGCTCCACATTTAAGAACACTTAATTGCCCCAAAAATTGGCGCTGTACCATTGTTCGTGTTAAACGGGACGGACCGCCGCATAATTTGGACCATTATACTTAGAAAAGGAAGGGAGAATGTATTTTATGAATTAGTTAAAACATTGTATTTATTCATATAAAAAAATAAAATGGTTGCATTTTCTTCTTTTGTGTCTGTTACATATTTGTGTTAATTAAATCATAAAATGATGAGACAGTATACTCCCACCCCACCAATCACCACACACACAACCCCATCATTTTTGATGACCATCCAAAAAAATGCTTGGCAGCTAGTGTATGGAACTTGTAATATCATAGTGTGTACAATTAACCAGTTGACAGGAAAAAAAAGAAGCTATTGTATTCCTTTAAATGTGCGACAAGCAAAGAAAAAAGACAAAAACGTTATTAAAAATATTCACTTAGCCCCCAATTTCTGCAACCATGTAACGTTCCTACGGCTTTGTATTTTAACTAAAGGGAATTAGATGAAAGCAAGAGGCATGAATAGGGGTTCCCTTACTAGAGTTCCCTAGGAATTGTTTAAGAAGTAGTAGCAGTAACAGCGAAAGTTCAGAACTTGAAAAAAAGGTTCCGTGATTGTTCTGAAATCGCGAAAACCAATGACATGCGCATATCGCTAAGTTATGCAACTTATTTGTGTAGTATGCACTTCCATGTACGTTTAATTACATACTATATCAATGAAATACACCAAATACCTCATAAAAGCGCATTGATAAACGAGTGCTTCGAGTAAAAGAAATGTATTTTCGTTACGAAAATATCTTCGGCAAAATTATCTAAACAAAAACATAACGTCACATGGGTCTGTCAATCATTATTTTGACACATTAAATTTGCAAATTAAGAAAGAGTTATCTGATTTGATTGGTGGAAGGTCCAAATGACGTTCAGGGATTATTTGGAAACGATTTCTGAAAGTAGCTATGTTTATGGTTGGAAGCAATCTCTACCCAGAGTACACTCGTTCCTCATTTGACTCTGTCAACGTCAAAGGAAGTAGGGCAAACGGTTAGGTCACGTGATTATTCAAAAAAGTTATGACGATGTTTATAATAAATCCTTTTGCGTGATCTGCAAAGATAAAATATAAACCTATATTAAATAATTTCAATTTTTATTTCTATGAGTTAATTTTTTTTAGTTATTTTCTGCTATCGAGATTCGGTTTGAAATGTTTACAAATGCGTTTCGATTGAGGAGACCTAAGTACGTATTATTTTTGTAGTAAAATAGTCCCGATTAAAACTAATTTGTTTTCATGCATTATTTCAAATCTTGCAACATCTAATTTGCAGATATTCTGAAAATTATATTTACACAAGAAATAAATAAGTTTCAGGCAAACAAATTCCAATTTAACAGGTTTTACCAACATCTTGTACAGAGATATATGTGAGTGCAAGGAACGATAACTCTGCGTGGAGATTGGGTTGGAAGGTCACGGACATAATTGACGCGATTTCATTGGCCGATGGACACACGTCTAACAGTCGTGTCAGGATAAATTGTGATACGGTGTTGTTTTCAAACGTGTGAAATGCGCGTGTGGGTTAATTAGTTGTTTATTGAAATAATGCCACAAATTAAGTTGCCTGGGGCGAGATTGTTGATTGTACCGAAAGTTGTTTGATCTTATTAACAATCGCTAGCGGCGAAAAACAGCGGCCAGTTTTATTCAGTTATCAAAATGAAATTCTGACATGGCTAGTTTGCCACTTGATTTGTTCTGGAATGGAAATGTCCGTCGGGCAAGTGGCGGGCTACCAGATTTGCGAAGGTCACTTGCCCGCACCCAAAATCCACTTCTTTGAAACTACAAGAGCCATAGGTTTAATATTTTGCATTTACTATAAGATTATGGTCCTTTATCAAGTTTGTTCAAATGATGACCCTGGGGTCACATATGGCTCCGCCCCGGGGGGTCACAGTTTTACATAGGCTTGTATAGGGAAAACTGAAAAAATCTTCTTCTCTGGAACTGAAAGAGCCAGAGGTTTAATAGTTTGCATTTGCTATAAGCTTATGGTCCTCTACCAAGTTTGTTCAAATGGTGATCCTGGTGTCAAATTTGGCCCTGCCCCGGAGGATCACAGTTTTACATAGACTTATATAGGAAAAAAATCTTTTCTGAAACTGCAAGAGCCATAGGTTTAATATTTTTCATTTACTATAAGATTATGGTCCTTTACCAATTTTTTTCAAATGGTGACCCCGCCCCGGGGGTCACAGTTTTACATAGACTTGTATGGGGGGAAAACATCAACAAATCTTCTTCTCTGCAACTGCAAGAGCCAGAGGTTTAATATTTTGCATATGCTATAAGCTTATGGTTCTCTACCAAGTTTGTTCAAATGGTGACCCTCGGGTCAAATTTGGCCCCGCCCTGCGGTTCACAGTTTTACATAGACTTATATAGGAAAAACTACAAAAAGTCTAGACTCTATTGTGCCCATCGCGTCAGGTATACCCTGACGTGTTCGTTGGCGGACGGACTATAAACCTTAGAATTACACACACACACAGAGGAAAAACTACAACAGCCAGAGGTTTAATATTTTGCATTTACTATACTTTTCTGGTCCTTTACCAAGTTTGTTCAAATGGCAAATGGTGACCCTGGGGTCATATTTGGCCCCGCCCCAGGGGTCTCATGTTTTACATAGATTTGTTTAGGGAAAAACTTTTAAAAAATCTTCTCTTAAACCACAAGGCACACAGCTCTCATATATTATTTGTAGCCCTGGGGTCACATTTGGCCCTGCCCCAGGTGTTACACTCTAGCACCTTCATTTTGTATTTGATCTTTACCAAACTTTGTCAGTGTCTTTATATCAATGTTGTTAACACAACAGAGGCCACATTTCAATATTAACCAAACTTGCATAGCCATAGCTATTGTGGTAGGTATATGTGCACATGGAGCAGTAGATGTGAGAACCATAGATATTGTGGTAGGTATATGTGCACATGGAGCAGTAGATGTGAGAACCATAGCTAGTGTGGTAGGTATATGTGCACACGGAGAAGTAGATGTGAGAACCATAGCTATTATGGTAGGTATATGTGCACACGGAGAAGTAGATGTGAGAACCATAGCTAGTGTGGTAGGTATACGTGCACACGGAGAAGTAGATGTGAGAACCATAGCTATTGTTGTAGGTATATGTGCACACGGAGAAGTAGATGTGAGAACCATAGCTATTGTGGTATGTATATGTGCACACGGAGCAGTAGATGTGAGAACCATAGCTATTGTGGTAGGTATATGTGCACATGGAGCAGTAGATGTGAGAACCATAGCTATTGTGGTAGGTATATCTACACATGGAGCAGTATGTGTGAGAACCATAGCTATTGTGGTAGGTATATGTTCACATGGAGCGGTAGATGTGAGAACCATAGCTTGAAAACCATAGCTAGTGTGGTATGTATATGTTCACATGGAGCAGTAGATGTGAGAATCATAGCTAGTGTGGTAGGTATATGTGCACACGGAGAAGTAGATGTGAGAACCATAGCTATTGTGGTATGTATATGTGCACACGGAGCAGTAGATGTGAGAACCATAGCTATTGTGGTAGGTATATGTGCACATGGAGCAGTTGATGTGCGAATCATAGCTAGTGTGTATGTATATGTGCACATGGAGCAGTAGATGCGAGAATCATAGCTAGTGTGTATGTATATGTGCACATGGAGCAGTAGATGTGAGAATCACAGCTAGTGTGTATGTATATGTGCACATGGAGCAGTAGATGTGAGAATCACAGCTAGTGTGGTATGTATATGTGCACATGGAGCAGTAGATGTGAGAATCACAGCTATTGTGGTGGCTATAGAAAAACATAAGAGCTATGATTTTCACACCTAATGGGACCGACTTGAATTTGTTTTATTCTTTCATTGGTAAATTAAGCAATCAAACAGAGTGTTAGCATACGTTAATTAAACTTTATTTAAAATTAAACAATATATGTAACTTGTCCAACAATTCCAACATGATACATAATATGCGATAACAAGCTGTTCCAGTTACTGTGCATGCAGCTAGTATCCTCCGTTACGTCTACGGAGCTTCCTCGTGCCGTCGCTGACACCAGTATCGGAATCTTCATCACCATGAAGCACGTGCAGAGTGGTCACTTCGTCGCATTTACACGTGCAGCTGTTATCACTTATTGGTGTAGCTTGGCAACAGAGCAACCCGGATATTTTCGATTTAAGGCTACACAGCAACCTGGCTATTTTCGACTTATTATCACCTAAAACATAAAAGAAAATAGTTATATCATGTGACACGGATCCTTTAGACATAATACATATGGCATTGTAATGTGTGCATCAACCTTTTTTCACGTATTATTGTACGAGTTGACAACTTCCTATCTATTGAATTATCTTTAACACAGGTTTCCAATCTGTTACGACATGAGTGTTAGAAAGTATACTTAAATGTATTAGAATTGTCCATGCATTTTCCCTCAACTTTGCTAAGCATGATTAACAAACAGGTTATTAATTGATGTTTTCGTGGCAACACCATATCTTGTATTGATGACACACTGGGTACCATCCAATGTATGGCCGCACCACCATATCTTGTATTGATGACACAACGGGTACCATCCAATGTATGGTCGCACCACCATATCTTGTATTGATGACACAATGGGTACCATCCAATGTATAGCCGCACCACCATATCTTGTATTGATGACACAATGGGTACCATTCAATGTATGGTCGCACCACCATATCTTGCATTATTGACACAATGGGTACCATCCCATGTATGGCTGCACCACCATATCTTGTATTGATTGACACAATGGGTATCATCCAATGTATGGCCGTTTGTATTGATTAGTAAACTTATGCAGAATATAAACAGTTGGCAAGAAACTTACGCCTGCGAGCTTTTGTTGTACTAGTGGTGTCATCGAGCTTCATGCGGGAGAGGTTGAAATGAGGATATATATCCTCCAGCTCCAGACACACCCTGTCACGTGATGTCACAAAGTGGTCGTCTGCATGTGTCGAATGAACGCTCGAGTCTGACCTGGTGGGTTTCTGGCTTATGTTCACTATAATGGTGGGATCGAGTGGGTGTGGTGTTTTCTGCACCTGTGCCTCTTCTGGACCGTCTCCGATAATGGAGCAGTTTGTATTTCCACAAATGACCTTTAAATTGAACAAGAAATGAATTAAATTTATGTTCTATATCTTTTAATTTTGACACATATAACAATTATTGGAGAGAAAAATCTACATTTTATATATACTGTATATGACATGATGGTGTGTATGGGCTCATCAACACATTATAGTTATTTAGTGCCGCCTCAGAGAGAATCCGAGTAACTGTCCTACTATTAATAACGATTAAATTCCTGTTAATCTTTAACTGCTCCGAGAACAGATTCCGACACTTCGAACCGCCAGTTTTACATCGCATTTCGACGGACGGGTCTAAGAGAGTCTTGCCCAAGAACACATCGACGAAAGTCATCAGATCCGGTGAGGCTGGAACCCGGCTCCTCCAGGAGAATATATTTGTTTTATGTTTGGTTATATGCGCTGGAAGCGCCATTGACTTCGTCTAATTTCTTTTAATTCAGAATGACAATTTTTATATCGCCCTGTCATCTCCCGAAACGCATTTTCTGTTAAATACGTACCCTCCGTAGTGTGACCAGATCTTTAAAACCATCGCTCAGTTCGACCAGCGTGACCTTCTCCTCTAAAGTCTCCATCTTGCTCTCGAATTCTGAAACTGTTGAATAATGTTATAATTAAACATGGATTATCAAATGTTCGACTTGAACGCCGGTAGTTTATAATAGCAAATTCCACGAATGCGCTTTAGCGTTTTATGGTAAATTTTCCAGTCATTACCGGCGTTCAAACACACATACCCGCCGAAATTGTGCAGATCTTTAAAACCATCGCTCAGTTCGACCAGCTTGACCTTCTCGTCTAAAGTCTCCATCTTGCTATCGAATCTTGCTATGGACATTGCTATAATTAAACATGGATTTGCAAATGTTCGACCTCTATGTGGACTTGAGCGCCGGTAGTTAATAGCATATTCCACGAATGCGCTTTAGCGTTTTATGGTAAATTTTCAAGCCACTACCGGCGTTCAAACACACATACCCGCCGAAAATGTGCAAATAAATTAAGCCTAATCAATTATTATATTTAGTACATAAGTTGTGTTATTTTTTGTTGTTATAGTACCAACAATAACGTGCCTTTGGATGTTTGTAATGATAAATAATTGCAAGAAATATAAATATTATCAGCAGTATATTTTCAGACCGCGAAATAGCCATTTTCTATTGAGTTACACTGCTGCGTGCGCTGTTAGCTCCGCCTACTTGAAAAGTGAAGTTTACCCGAAATAGGACTTTGTTTTGAAACAGAAAGTATCATGAGAAAGGTAAATATATCTAATTATCAAACGGCATATACCGTGGGAAATGATATAAAGCGGAAGCCGGTAGACCACTGTCGAAATAGTGTATAAACAATTTAGTACGAAGAGCATTACCGTGAGGTATTGCTTATTCAAATAGACGCTATCCAAAGAGACGCATCAGCACAATAATTAAAGAGACACACGGCAATCTTAATTTTTTTTAAAACTCGCTGCGTCCCGTTAGTGTTCCGGCATAATTTATATTTGTTTAATCATTAATATTAATTATAAGAATAGTATTTAAAGCAAATTGTTTTTGCATATTACTAACTGTTGATTACATTTCACCAATAATATGTTCAAACATTTTGTAGAATAACGAAAACAATTCGAAAACTCAAAATTGTATTTAAATATAGGAAAGTAGTGTAGATTTAAAGAAAAAAAATACTGTATTAGTAAATCGAGATGATAATTTTAATGCCTGATTAAAAGTTCATGATTGCCATGTGTCCCTTTAACATAACATGTTGCCTTACCCATATTAGTTTTGAAAAAGCTGTCCATCTTTTTATCTGTCTATCAGAACCGTCGTATGTTGCTAGACTGACGTTGTCGTCATGTGAGTATAAACGTCGTTGCCATCACGTGATCCGGCAAAGCCTCGTTATCAGAACGACGTTACGTTAACTTGCTTGCAGTGTCTTCCATTCGATTGTGTGTACATTTATTTCAAGGCAGTACTCAAATTACGTTAACATTATTGTGCATGGATTACTTTGTAATATCGAGACAAGACTTCCCAATCCAATTATAATAGAATAAAACAACAAATAAAAAAGATATGCACACTCAATATGCTGCTTTCTTGTTAGTTATTTTTAATAACTGTTTTGTCTTCAATGATAGTTGTCAGTGTTTATGCGGATAATATGTCTCATATTACGGAAAATGTTCTTCAGTTTCACTGACCACATTAGCATGTTATTTCTTATTCTCAGCATCATCTGTCAAAATAAAAAACGTATGTTTAAAACGAATATGTGTAGAGTAAAATGCTTTATACGTCATGTGTACTAAAATCGCTTTACTTAGAAATCATGCTTTATTTCTTCGTCTATCGGAGCGAGAGAGAATAGTTTCAAAACGTCTAGCTTCGAGTTTTATATGATCTTTATGACTTTGTCGTGCACTTAAGGATTGAATTCGATATTTCGATTTTTCTACGTGTTATGAAAAACATTCACCTTGTTTGCTTTAACTCCGCCCCCAAAATAAACACATTTCGTTAAGCATTTAAACTGGAACGAACATTGAAATTGAATGGAAAAAGTGACTCAGGTCTCGCTACCCAGTTAGCTCCCTTGAAAGCCAGGGTTTTATCAAACTTGCGCCATAAAAGTAGAAGTGTGTTCTTCGGTTTTAAATAGTTTTAATAATTACTGACACATATGTTTACTGTTGTTGCAGGTGAGATGAACACAGTCTGAAATTGGATGTGCAGCTATTAGACGACGCTGGCACCAAAATATGGGTGTTGAAGAAGTGTAGGAATTCTGGTGCAAACTGGAGCTCGACCGGGTACCATGGGGTCAATCTGGTGGAACGCAAAAGTAGTCCTAGCAGAGTACTCAAAAGCCAAATTGTCGTATCCAATCAGATTTATTCCGTAGTAGTTTCGTATAATATTTTTTGAAATATCTTAACATCGTACGGTTTAAACATGTTTGCCTTAAATAAGGCTCGAACCCTGAACCTTCGGTTCAGTAGACACATAGTATACGACGCTCTAACCGACTAGTTTGTTTGTTGCAGTATTAAATAGTATTCAACAAATGCCACGATCTGCAATCTGATTGGTTCCGGTAATTTGGCATGTGAGCGATCTCCTAGGTAAAATATTGAGTACATAGGAGTGATGAAAACACATGGCTGGTATGTATTAAATATTTTCCTTTATTTCTGAAACATATAACTTCATCAAAATTGAAGGTAAGATGGACATGCTGCACTACTTTTTGTGAAGCACAATCTGAAGTGTACTTTGGTCATTTTGACCTTAGAATTCAAATAGAAGGTGATTACTTTCAGTATTTTATCCCATAGCATAGTTCGTGTGTAAATTTCGTAAAATCCGATCCATGTCCCGAAAGTATCAAGTTTACGCGACTAAACACACACTACTTCGGATAAGGGACATCGTATAGCCTATCGTACAAACTGCGGAATATTAACAAACAAGCAGAGAAATGAAACAAAACTACTGAAATGTCCATGCTTTCGCGGCATAGTAAATAAAAAATACTCACAGTAATAAATAACATTTGTGCTTTATTTGCGTGCTCTATTTGGACATTTAGGAACTTGTTTGTGTTAATTTGGTACTTTATTCGAGTCGTATATTTGGACATTCAGGTAGGTGTTTGTGTTAGTTTTGATATAATTTGGCGTCGTGTATCTGGACAATAGGTGCGTATTTGTGATACGTTTGTTCTTTACTGGCGACGTACATTTGGACATTCAGGTGTTGTTTTTGTTACTTTTGTATTTTATTCGCGTCGTATATTCGGAAAATATGTGAGTATTTGTGTTGCTTTTGTACTTTATTCGCGTCCTATATTTGGACACTGAGGTCTTGTTTGTGTTACCTTTGTACTTTTTCTCGCCATGTATTTAGACATTCAGGTACGTTCTGGTGTTACTTACGTGCGTTTTTATGGACATCTTCAAAACTTGTGTTACGTTTGTACTTTATTGGCGCCGTATATTTGGACATTCGTGTACGTGTTTGTGTTACTTTTGTACTGTATTGGCCTCGTGTATTTGGACATTCAGATACTTGTTTGTTTTAGTTTTGTTCCTTATTGGCGTCGTGTATTTGGACATTCAAGAACTTCTTTGTGTTACGTTTGTACTCTATTGGTGTCGTATATTTGTACATTGAGGAATATATCCTTGTTTTTTGTGTGCTTTTAATTTGTTTTCGTCGTGTATTTAGACATTTAAGAAATTTTTTGTGTTACCCTTGAGTTTTATTTGAGTCTGTATTTAGAAATTTCGGTTACGTGTTTGTGTAATTTTGTACTTTATTGGCGTCGTATAGCTGGATGTACGGAAACTTTTCTTTGTTACGTTTGTGTTTTATTTGTGTCGCATATTTGGATATTTTGGAAATTCGTTGTGTACGTTTGTGCTTTGTTCGCAAGGTTTATTTTGATATTTAAGGCCGTGTTTGTATGTTTTGACAATAAGAAGTTTAATCGTGTAACTTGTTTGCTTATTGACGTCGTATATTTGGACATTCTGAGAATTTCTTTGTTTTACATTTGTGCTTTATTTTCCTGATACATGTTTGATGCTGACCCCAAATACTGACTGTTTGTTAATCTCCATTATCAAGAGAGAGAGAGAGAGAGAGAGAAGGAGAGAGAGAGAGAGTTTATAATCTGTCTGATATATTCTTGCAGATAGTCTGATCTTTTCATCTTTAAATCATACTGTAAGGTATGTATTATTTCAGAGACATCATTGTATTATTATAGGTGCATAATGATTGTTGTTTGTTTGCTCATCGTGCACATGGAGCAGTAGATGTGAGAATCACACTAGTGTGGTATGTATATGTCCACATGGAGCTGTAGATGTGAGAATCATAGCTAGTGTGGTATGTATATGTGCACATGGAGCAGTAGATGTGAGAATCACAGCTATTGTGGTAGCTATAGAAAAACATAAGAGCTATGATTTTCACACCTAATGGGACCGACTTTAATTTGTTTTATTCTTTCATTGGTAATTAAGCAATCAAACAGAGTGTTAGCATACGTTAATTAAACTTTATTTAAAATTAAACAATATCTGTAACTTGTCCAACAATTCCAACATGATACAGAATATACGATAACAAGCTGTTCCAGTTACTGTGCATGCAGCTAGTGTCCTCCGTTACGTCTACGGAGCTTCCTCGTGCCGTCGCTTACACCATTATCGGAGACTTCATCACCATGAAGCACGTGCAGAGTGGTCACTTCGTCGTATTCACACGTGCAGCTGTTATGATTTATTGGTGTTGTTTGGCAACAGAGCAACCCGGATATTTTCGATTTGAGGCTACACATCAACCTGGCTATTTTCGACTTGTTATCACCTAAAACATAAAAGAAAATACAAATAGTTATATGTGACATGAATCCTTTAGACATAATACATATGGCATTGTAATGTGTGCATCAACCTGTTTTCACGTATTATTGTACGCGTTGACAACTTCCTATCTATTGAATTATCTTTAACACAGGTTTCTAATCTGTTACAACATGAGTGTTAGAAAGTATACTTAAATGTATTAGAATTGTCCATGCATTTTCCATTGACTTAGTTAAGCATGATGAACAAACAGGTTATTAATTGAGTGGCACCATCATATGTTGCATTAATGACACAATGGGTATCATCCAATGTATGGCCGCACCACCATATGTTGCATAGATGACACAACGGGTGTCGTACAATGTATGACCGCACCACCATATGTTCTATTGATGACACAATGGGTACCATACAATGTATGGCCGCACCACCATATGTTTCATTGATGACACAATGGGTATCGTCCAATGGTGTATGGCCGCACCACCATATGTTGCACTGATGACACAATAGGTACCATCCAATGTATGGCCGCACCACCATATGTTGCATAGATGACACAACGGGTATCGTACAATGTATGACCGCACCACCATATGTTCTATTGATGACACAATGGGTACCATACAATGTATGGCCGCACCACCATATGTTGCACTGATGACACAATAGGTACCATACAATGTATGACCGCACCACCATATGTTGCACTGATGACACAATAGGTACCATCCAATGTATGGCCGCACCACCATATGTTGCATAGATGACACAACGGGTATCGTACAATGTATGACCGCACCACCATATGTTGCACTGATGACACAATAGGTACCATACAATGTATGGCCGCAACACCATATGTTTCATTGATGACACAATGGGTACCATACAATGTATGGCCGCACCACCATATGTTGCACTGATGACACAATAGGTATCATACAATGTATGACCGCACCACCATATGTTGCACTGATGACACAATAGGTACCATACAATGTATGACCGCACCACCATATGTTGCATAGATGACACAACGGGTATCGTACAATGTATGACCGCACCACCATATGTTCTATTGATGACACAATGGGTACCATACAATGTATGGCCGCAACACCATATGTTTCATTGATGACACAGTGGGTACCGTACAATGTATGACCGCACCACCATATGTTGCATAGATGACACAACGGGTATCGTACAATGTATGACCGCACCACCATATGTTTCATTGATGACACAATGGGTATCGTCCAATGGTGTATGGCCGCACCACCATATGTTGCACTGATGACACAATAGGTACCATCCAATGTATGGCAGCACCACCATATGTTGCATAGATGACACAACGGGTATCGTACAATGTATGACCGCACCACCATATGTTGCACTGATGACACAATAGGTACCATACAATGTATGGCCGCACCACCATATGTTTCATTGATGACACAATGGGTATCATCCAATGTATGGCCGCACCACCATATGTTGCATTGATGACACAATGGGTACCATCCAATGTATGGCCGCACCACCATATGATATTTGCATATATGACACAATGGGTACCATCCAGTGTATCGCCGCACCACCATATGTTGTACTAATGATAAAATGGGCACCATCCAATGTATGGCCGCACCACCATATGTTGTACTAATGACAAAAATGGGCACCATCCAATGTATGGCCGCACCACCATATGTTACATTGATGACACAATGGGTACCGTCCAATGTACGGCCGCACCACCATATGTGGCATTGATGACACAATGGGTACCATATAATGTATGGCCGCACCACCATATGTGGCATTGACGACACAGTGGGTACCATACAATGTATGGCCGCACCACCATATGTGGCATTGACGACACAATGGGTACCTTGCAATGTATGGCCGCACCACCATATGTGGCATTGATGACACAGTCGGTACAATCCAATGTATGGCCGCACCACCATATGATATTTGCATAGATGACACAATGGGTACCATCCATGTATTGCCGCAACGCACAATGTTGCATTGATGACAAAATGGTTACCATCCAATGTATGGCCGCACCGCCATATGTGGCATCGACGACACAATGGGTACCATACAATGTATGGCCGAACCACCATATGTTGCGTTGATGACACAATGGGTACCATTCAATGTATGGCCGCATCACCATATGTTACATTGATGACACAATGGGTACCATCCAGTGTATCGCCGCACCACCATATGTTGTACTAATGATTTGCCGCACCACCATATGTGGCATTGATGACACAATGGGTACAATACAATGTATGGCCGAAACACCAAATGTTGCATTGATGACACAATGGATACAATCCAATGTATGCACGCACCACCATATGTGGCATTGACGACACAATGGGTACAATACATTGTATGGCCGCACCACCATATGTGGCATTGACGACACAGTGGGTACCATACAATGTATGGCCGCAACATCATATGTGGCATTGACGACACAATGGGTACCATGCAATGTATGGCCGCACCACCATATGTGGCATTGATGACAAAATGGCTACCATCCAATGTATTGCCGCACCACCATATGTTGCATTGATGACACAATGGGTACCGTCCAATGTATGTCCGCACCATCATATGTGGCAATGATGGCACAATGGGTACCATCCAATGTAAAGCCGCACAACCATATGTGGCATTGATGAAACAATGAGTACCATCCAATGTATGGCCGCACCACCACATGTGGCATTGATGACACAATGGGTATCGTCCAATGTATGGCCGCACAACCATATGTGACATTGATGACACAATGGGTGCCATCCAATGATGGCCGCACCACAATATGTGGCATTGATGACACAGTGGGTACCATCCAATGTATGGCCGCACCACCATATGTGACATTGATGACACAATGGGTACCGTCCAATGTATGGCCGCACAACCATATGTGACATTGATGACACAATGGGTGCCATCCAATGTATGGCCGCACCAACATATGTGGCATTGGTGACACAGTGGGTGCCATCCAATGTATGGCCGCACCACCATATGTGACATTGATGACACAATAGGTACCATACAATGTATGGCCGCACAACCATATGTGACATTGATGACACAATGGGTGCCATCCAATGTATGGCCGCACCAACATATGTGGCATTGATGACACAGTGGGTACCATCCAATGTATGGCCGCACCACCATATGTGACATTGATGACACAATGGGTACCGTCCAATGTATGGCCGCACAACCATATGTGACATTGATGACACAATGGGTGCCATCCAATGATGGCCGCACAACCATATGTGACATTGATGACACAATGGGTGCCATCCAATGATGGCCGCACCAACATATGTGACATTGGTGACACAATGGGTGCCATCCAATGTATTTTCGCACCACCATATGTTTCATTGATGGCACAATTGGTAGCATCCAATGTATGTCCTTTTGACATGATTAGTAAACGTAAGCAGAATATAAACAGCAAGAAACTTACGACTGCGAGCTTTTGTTGTACTAGTGGTGTCATCGAGCTTCATGCGGGAGAGGTTGAAATGAGGATATATATCCTCCAGCTCCAGACACACCATGTCACGTGATGTCACAAAGTGGTCGTCTGCATGTGTTGAATGAACGCTCGAGTCTGACCTGTTGGGTTTCTGGTTTATGTTCACTATAATGGTGGGATCGAGTGGATGTGGTGTTTTCTGCACCTGTGTCATTTCTGGGCCGTCTCCGATTATGGAGCTGTTTGTATTTCCACACATGACCTTTAAAGTGAAACAAATTCAGTTAGATTCATTTTGCCTATATTTTAATCTTGACACATAACAATTATTGGAGAAAAAAGCAACATTTTATATATACTGCGAATGACATGATGGTGTGTATGAGCTCATCAACACATTACGTTATTTAGAGCTGCCTCAGAGAGAGGCAAGGGAAGATACATACGAATCCGAGAACCTATCCTGCTATTAATAACGAATAAATTCCTGTTATTCTTTATAAATAAATTCCTATAATTCTTTAGGACAGACTCCGAAACTTGGGACCGCTAGTTTTACATCACCATTCGGCGGACGGTTCTAAGAGAAAGTATCTTGCCCAAGAACACAGCGACGAATGTCATCGGAGCCGGCTCCTCCAGAAGAATATATTTGTTTATGTTTGGTTATATCATGGATATATATGTATGTAGATCTATGGTTATATGCGCTGGAAGCGCTTTCGACTTCGTCTAATTTCCTTTAATTTAGAATGACAATTTGTATATCGCCCTGTTCGGCTCCCGAAACGCATTTTTTTTTTATTAAATACGTACCCTTCGTAGTGTGACCAGATCTTTAAAACCATCGCCCAGTTCGACCAGCGTGTCCTTCTCTTCTAAAGTATTCATCTTGCTATCGAATTCTGAAACTTTTGAATATTGCTATAATTAAACATGGATTCTCAAATGTTCGACCTTTATGTGGACTTGAACGCCGGTAGTTAATGGCAAATTCCACGAATGCGCTTTAGCGCTTTTTGGTAAATTTTCCAACCACTATCGGCGTTCAAACACACATACCCGCCGAAAATGTGCAAATCAATTATTATATTTATTACAAAAGTTGCGTTATATTCGTGTTGCTATATATAACGTGCCTTTAGAGGTTTATAATGATAAATAATTGAAGAATATAAATATTGTCAGAGTAATTTCAGACCCCAAAATAGCTATTTTCTATTGAGATACACTGATGCATCATGCGCAGTTAGCTCCGCCTACTGAAAAGTGAACTTTATCCGAAATAAGTTAAATATATATAATTATCAAACGGCATATACCGTCCGTCGGAGATGGTTAAAGCGGAACCGGTTAACCAGTGTCGAAATAGTGTATAAACAATTTTGTACGAAGAGCATTACCGTGAGGTATTGCTATATTCAAATAGATGCTATCCAAAGAGACGCATCAGCACAATATTTAAAGAGACACACGGCAATCTTGATATAATTGTTTTTAAACTTGCGGGGCCCGTTAGTTTTCCTGCTTACGTTGCATTTGTTTAATCATTAATATTAATTACAGAAATTGTATAAAGCAAATTGCTTTTGTATATTACTAACTGTTTATTACATTTCACCAATACTATGTCCAAACATACGGTAGAATAAGGAAGAAAATTCGAAAACTCATATTTGTATTTAAATAGATGCAAGAAGTCTAGATTTAAAAAAAAAAGATAATAAATTTAATAAAACGAGATGGTAATTTTAATGCCTGATAAAAATGTCATGATTGCCATGTGTCCCTTTAACATAAAATGTTGTCTTACCCATATTAGTTTTGAAAAAGCTGTCTATCTTTCTATATGTCTATCACAACCGTCGTATGTTGCTAGATTGACGTTGTCGTCATGTGAGTAGAAACGTCGTTGCCATCACGTGATTCGGTAAAGCCTCGTTATCAAGACGACGTCACGTTAATTTTCTTGCAGTGAGTGTCTTCTGCACGCCCGAGAATCGTACAGCCAGCATTGCTTTGGCATTACCGAGAGTTAAAGTGAAGAAATTAGGCGTGCGATCAATTTTGCCTGAATTGAGGTAGATGTTCAACATTGTGCACGATTGTTTTTTGTATTTAAATGTGTTTTTTATATATCATGTGCTACCCAACTAACCAAATCGACTATTCGCAGAATGTGGGCATCGACGATACACGCATGTTTGAGAAATTCTTTCTGCCGTAAGCAATTTATGCGGGGGGAAATCGCATAACACATGTGGATGCACTTTTAATATTCAGACCTTTACTTTTATCTTGTGCATTTTCCAACAATAGATATAGATATCTGGGCCAAGTTGTTCAAAGATCGGTTAATTAAGTCAAAATTTCAAATGTCCGATAAATTAATATTTCTACCAGAAACTGAGCATGTGAAACATTATGTTAAAACGAAATTCAAATTAAAAAAAACATTTTTTTCAGAGAAAATGTATTTTGAAAGTTTGCACTAACCAAGAATTAAGCTAACCGTTCTTTACACAACTGGGCCATGACGTACATCTGCGAATTTCTAGACACAAATATGGTAAGTTAAAGATGTATCGCAAAAAATGCACGACGATACAGGCGTGCAACCTACAATGCAGGCGTGCTACGAAATAAGAGTAAACTCAAGGTGGACATATTCGTCGTCTTGAGAGATGCATACGCTTATTTTACTATCATATTATTATTATTATAATTATTGTTTAAATAAACATTAACAAACACCCGATAACATCTAAATATCATAACTTCCTTGAAGAGAAACATACTTGACCTGTCTGAGAATTGCAAGTTCGGCACCTGAAAAAAATCAGTAAGTATGGAAGCCAAATTAACTGCAACGCAGTTAATCAAATCTCTCTTCAATTATTTCTCTCTTCAATTATTTGGGCATCGGTTTAATTCAGATGAACATATATATCTAATTCAGTTGAAAAGCGGTCTTATTCAACTGAACAAAGGTTCTTTTAAATTGAACCTTTTTTTTCAATATCAAACATGTCTTGCGATAGCCAATGGACCAAAGCGACCGTTCACAGAATGTGCCTGGACATCCACAATCTACGCATGTTTGAGAAATCCTCTCCTGCATACAATTTATGTGAAAACAAATAATATCGCATAACACATGTAGATCCTCATTTGGGTGCCACCTGCGTAACATGGCAGACAGTTAGGGATAACTGTATCCGTCGTCGTCGTCGTTCGTAGTCCATCCGTCACACTTTAACCTGCAACCTAACCTTGACCAAACTTTTAAAAAGTGTTTGACCAAGTATAAGTCAATGTTCATAAAACTTTCCACACATCTTCATCTTATCTCAAGGAATGTCGTTACACATGTCCAATAACTCTGACTTTTATTTAAGCAGAGGATGCCCCTTTTCATAAAACTTTAACCTGCAACCTAACTAAGCTCATAAATGGACATATTTTCACAAGTATTTGACCTACGTTCCGTCGTCTGTCGTGGTCGTCCGTAGACTGTCCGTCACACTTTAACCTGCAACCTAACCTTGGCCACAATTTAAAACGTGTTTAAACTTTGTTCATGAAACTTCACACATAACTTCATCTTACCCATGGAATGTCGTTACACATGTCCGATAACTCTGACTTTCATTTTGGTAGAGTTATGCCCATGTTCATGAACTTTAACCTGCAACGTAACCTGGCTAATAACTTGGCAAAAGCGCATCTGTGGCCGGGATAGTAAAGACGCTGCATCTTAAACGTTTCTCGTGGAATGCGGTAATGCATTTATATAAGATATTATAATGTCCATCCACAGCGTGACACCAAATCTCTATTTAAGGGTACGTCAAATGTGTCAAGTTTTCATTTCGAAAAATAGTTTTGACTGTTCCCATCTTATTCTTTCGGAATAAGTCTGAATCAGGACTCGAATCAGGAACCTTACATGACTCTCCGAAGATGTATGCACTGCGCTAATCGAGCTAGATGTTTTTAAATGAACATTGTCTAGCCATATTATAATAGTACTACCTGGAATGACAACCCAATTGAAATTCTCTTCAAGCAATTGAACATCATTCTAATTCAATTAAAGAGAGGTCTACCTCAGTTGAAGATAGGTTCAATAGAATTAGGCCTATGTTTAATTGAATTGAACCTCTCTTCAGCTGAATTAGACCGATGCTGAATTAACATTGAATTGGACCCTGGTCTTTTTCTATTAAAGATATGCTCATTTTAACTGAAGAAAGGCATATTCAGTTAAAGGAAGTATTATTCTAAATCGTAAGAAATAATAAAATAAAATAATTAGAGCTCCCTACAGTCTCTATTTACACCCTTTCTTCATGCCTTCACGGTAGCAACGTTTCAGACGTTCAAGACCCTTCATGTAACCAAAAGAACCGTCATCTGTACTGCAGATTGGAGGCAGATGTATTCCATCAGATGTCGGCCATTGTTTGTGTTCAGAACACAGACCTATTAACACAGACATAATAGCAAATAGATAGGAAACTGTGAAATCTATCTAAATTTCAGGTTGCAAAGCGCGGGAATTTCACAAAATATTGCCCGACTTTAAACACACGTCGTGAAGAGTTTTATGTATATCCATTTCATTTAAGTCAAAAACCATCACATATTTTTCTTTCTAATAATGGTATTTTCCTTACTTTAACATTTTAAGCAAAAAAAAAACAGATTGAAAGAAAGTTTCACTACATGACTTGCTTGGTTTTTAAGGGAAAAAACAAATATGTCGATAATTTTAACTTTAAACAGCTTTTCATACAATTCCTTGTTTTGAAAATAAAAATAATCGAGTATAATCCCATTTTGCTATTCATTGTGAATCTTTTGCCTGTATTCTCATCAAAATCAATGAATGTTTGAGAGAGTAGTTAGAATGAAAAGTTAAGGTACCACGTGATACCTTTGCTTCTTCATTGGTTCAGATAGAAATTAAGTTTTCAATTTGTTAGTATGGCTGTGTTCAGAATCATCAATAATCTGACCTATGAAGTGGACACACGACTAACATGTCTAAAGAAATAATTAACTAAAAGTAGATATAAAAGTCGAACAGGAAAACAGCATTCAAGGACGACAGTCTTCCACAAACACACAAAGAAACAAAGAACAACTGTATATAAAGATGAATAAATGGCAAGATAAGACATCACAAACTAACAAGGGTTGACAATAGGGCTACTTCCTTGGAACAGTCAGTGACAAAAAAGGCTGGTGCTGGTTTAAACCAGGTTCTATGGTGCACCAAACCTCACTCTTACCTTATTGTCATCCCAATTATCTGGACAGTGTAAATAAAGAAATCCCCGCCAGGTTATACTCTCTAACAAACAATGCAGCATTAATAGGCAATATAAGTAAAACACACAAATGATCATGTATGTTAATATAAATAAAACAGAAGCCTAAAAAGCCACATAGTAAATACTCAGTGACTTGGCAGAAGTCAGAGCAACAAGAGAACAAACCGTTAAGGGTACTACAAGACAAGATTAAAGACAAACATCAAACTAAGCGTATATAGGTATCAGATAAAGGAATGCTTGAATATGTACTTATAATTGAATATAAACGTATATTTTATCGCTTCTGTGTTTTAAATCATTATTAATATCATTATTAATAACTATGTTAACGGTTCAATTCAAATCGATTTTACTTAATATTAGATATTTACGATTATGTACGAAAACAGTCGGAAAATATATTGCAATTGCATTTCTCCTTGAAGGTCATATACCACTATTGCATTTCCCATAGGTCTCCATTATAGCCTTTTGGCCTACAACCCCTATTCCTATATCGGAACGGATGAAAAAACCTAACTGTTTTTAAAGAACTATCTTAGAGACACTCAAAAATGAGCAGCAAATTGGGGATAATCTGATGCTTTCAGCCTCTAATAGTTCACTGAAGGTGGCCACCCCCAGAATGGCAGTAAAGAAATTTTACTTTTTGCATATATACTCTCAGTAAAATTGTATCCATAAAAATGCTAATTTCAGTCAAAATATCCTAAATCAACATGTTTTATGATGGAAACATAATATTTTGATGTTTTATGGGGATTTGTTATGATTTGGGTAATTTAATCCAATCAGAATCTACCTTACAATCTGACTATATACCCTAATAGACCCTATACTTTTTTCAACCAATCAGAAGCCCCAAATCAATAGTGGTATCTGACCTGAACATAATTGAAATGCACATTTGATATTTTGACATTTGATGATTATGTAGACATTGAGAAAATAAAATAGATAGCCTAAGCATTATCATTATATAGGATATGGTTCATTATTTTACCTCCTTTCTTCCAAAAGACAGATTAATATGATTAATGACAAATGAGGAAAGAAAGAAGGACGTGATACACCGTAGTTTCAGTAAAACGTTGTAAGTTAACTGTACTTTAAGTAATAGTAATCAGAAATGAAAATATAAGTCATTCGTTTTAATAATATTGCAATTATAAAAAAAATGATATGCAATAAATAGTATTACCGAAAATATCTTCGTTATTATTGCAATGCATATATCAGAATAGTTTATGTAGTAACAGAACACCACCTATCTATCATTATATAACTAATTACGGTAAAATACTATTAACTCTGGCACACTAGGTCAACATTGTTCCACGTGTATAAACATGACTTACCTCACATAAGATGCAGTAAGTCTTGCAATTCTCAGAACAAGCGCACATTTTAGTCATTGTAATAGTGTTTCAAATTTAAAATGTAATGGTTCTTAATAACACTAGATTTCTTACCCTGAAACTATTGACAACCGGAACAACCTGCCTCCAGATAGATCTATAGCGAAATGCTAGGTCCCTTAAATATTTTAGGCTCTATTGTTCATACTCTTTATCTAAATCTCTATGAGAATCTTGTGTGTAACATATCACTGTATATAGTTCCACACATCCTTTTTACTCCGAACTCTTTTACTTTTTCTTATGATGCGACACCTCCCCATTTTATGATGCGACCCCTCCCCCATCCCCAACCCCCGCACCCACCGCCCTCCCCGCATCCATCCCAACGAAGCCCATTGGTAATAACTTCATTCAGTTGAAGGTGGCTAGTTATGTAGAAGAAGAAAGGACAGGGATCCATTCTCCCGATGCCGGATATAATGATCCCGATCTGTTTTTACCAGTTCCCGGAGAAACGGCCTACTTTTAGCTAGCTGCTACTGGACAAGAAATTAAAATCCTGAAAAAACAGAAACAGAAACAGAAACGCAGAATCGTGCAGCAGGTGTTAACATATTTATTTGACATTTAAGTTTTACTGTTAATAAACTATTATTGATTTCATTGCAACATTGTCGCTTGCAAATGTGTCAATGTAAGGACTAAAAAACGCCGTTCATCTCGGAATATAAAAATTGACATTGGTTTTCGGGGCCATCTAAACTCAAGACCGTTCACAATTTTGTGATGTTCTCATCAGTAATTTGACCACAATACCACCACGCTCTTCATCCTTTAAACTTTTTAAGAGCCAACTCAGTTCTTCAGGTCTTACCAGACCCCTAGTGCCTCTACCCAGCATTCACCTCGTAGCCAATGGAAAGTATATCTGTTACAGGACTCTAATCCAGGACCTCTTATTTACAGGGTGAGTTCTCTACCAGTTGAGCAGATCATGCCACCTGGTACCCATTCAATGTCACCACACTCCTCACCCTTTCAACTTTTTAAGAGCTAGACCACTGGTGCCGCTACCCAGCATTATCCTTATCTCCAGTGAAGTAAACCAAGGGGTAAAAGAGCGGCTGGTACAGAACATGAACACGGAACCCCTTACAGACAGGGTGAATGTTCTACTAACCTAACTAACTAGGCTGCCGGGTACCCAATATCACCACGGAAGTCTTTCCTGTGTAACTGCTACCACTCCCCCAAATAAAGGTCACACTTCTATGAATGAAGCCATTGTAGGTGTAGAAGGTGTTATAAAATGCTGGAAAAAAAAATAAATACGCAAAGTCTCTGGACCTGACAACATAAATAAAGTATTAAAAGAATGTATAGTGTTGCAATTTTCGCCAGAATTCCAGGAACAGTTTGTTCTCGATGACTGGCGTCGTGCCAATGTGGTGTCACTTCTTAAAAAAATGGGGTGCATAGAATTACCGGAATCCACCTATTTACCGGAATCCACTTAAATTACCGGAATCCACCATAGAGTTACTGGAATCTACTTTTGAATTACCGGAATCCACTATTTATGATCTAAATTGACGTAAATGTATAGTTAAAGGTGAAATTTAGCGTGTTTTTTGAGCATATATTCTGAAATATATATATATAATATACAATCTGTTCAAATATTACACTTATTGGTTGTCCCGTTTTCTCACAGTAGCCAATTTTATCTCATAGCGCACACGCTTCGAGTTTCGCCCATTTTGAAGACAGGTAAGTGTCACGTGATCCTGTGACGTCATTGGTACCAAACGATTAGCGGTGTCGCATTGAGTTGTATAGTATTGTCTATGTAGGATTAAGTTTTATGGTACGTGTTAAAAATGCCGTGTGCTGTAGCTGGGTGTCAAAGTGTGCATAAAAAAGGACAATCTAATAACATCAGTTTCTTTCGTTTTCCTAAGCAGGTTAATGATAGATTAAGATTTGAAGTGTGGGTGGACCGCTGTCGACGAAAATCGCCCGTCGCGTCAAAAAAATGGGAACCATTGAAAGACGCGCGAGTTTGTAGTAAACACTTTGAGTTGGATTCGTGGGAAATCCATCCTTTGGTTTCATTTTCATTGAATTTGGAGGACAGACGGCCATGCAGATTAAAAACAACAGCGATACCAACAATATTTTCCTACAAAAATGAGAAGTGCCTAACCCCGCCGTCTCCGAGCAAGTTTTATTCGCCGATTCGACATGCGTTGAGGAAGAAATTATTAAATGAGTTTTTGTTCACTTATCTTAGCAATTCCTCGGGTATGTGTATGATAACTTGTAGAAAGGTATACCGTATTTTACCTTGTATAATACGCACCCGTGTATAATACGCACCCCCCTCTCGGAGGTCAAAACTGGGGTAAAAAAGTTGTTTCCGTGTATAGTACGCATCAAAATATTATGCTTTCTATTTCAGATAAAGGTGAAGTCATTTGTTAAGAAACATGAACAGAAGAAGCTTTTCATTTTCATTTGTATTTAACGCATATTCAGACTGTGATGTATTGTAGTAATAGTGGTAAAATAAACTAGTGGGAGGGGTGTGGGTGTGTTTATTTATTTGTGTTGACAGTAGTTTTCCTAGATGAACCATTCAACGAAAATAAAAAAAAAAATTAAAAAAAAATAAATCACGATCGAGATAATTAGCGTACAAAAGAAAATATAATTACTTCAATCATTAATTGCCAATCTTCAGGGGAGTACCTATCTTGTATCATCTCATCAAAAAGCCAATTATAATGCCGCAGATAATTGTCCGTAATCCGATAATTACATCTACTAAAACGCAACAAAGTGGTTGGTTACCGCAGGGCTTTATATGACATAAAAAGCCCTGGTTACCGTAATCCATTACGCCGATTATACTAACATTGTGTATTCACGGGAACCAGAGTTTATCATAAGTGAATCAGATGGGTAACGCGTGATCAGTTACCTGTACCACATGGCTAAATCTGGTAAAGGTCACACGGCGTGTCAAAGTGCATCCTCAGAAATAGTCGATACTCGCGGCAACTTCAAAGGATTATAAAAATAGAATAACGCATTCTACCCATGTTTATAATGTGTCAAAACTGCAGCCGAGGTGCGATATTGTTTGACCCAATTATCAATCATCAAATGTGTACCGGTAAGCATGTTTTCACAAGCATTATTGAATAATTGCCATTTCAAAGTAGGGTGATTCTGCCTTTCTACGCCGTCTAAAATATATGTATTTCAAAATAAAGCAAAACTTCATTAATTTTTTATAAAATATTAAATAAAATCCTATAAATATAAGAATAGAATATAACTGTAAAAATACTACATGTACCGAGTATGTACCAGTCTAAACAGCTGGAAGTCACGTAATATTACGTCACGCGATATAAACAAAAAGATCGAGGGACGATTTTTCACACAATTTATTGAAGTTTTACAACAAACATGCAAACATTTATACAAAAAGAAGCATCATAATACACTTTATTCATTTATAAATCGGATTAAGTCAATATATTACTTATATGAAGCGAGTAAATTACGAAAAAATTGTGTATTATCGGTATTCACAATTTTCTGTCTCAATGTCTGTTCGTCGTCAACGTTTTTCTTCCTAGACATCGATTTCCTGCAAGAAAAAAAAAGTTATTTTTATTGTTTCCTTATATTGTACGCACCCCCCTTTTGGAAACCGTAAAAGTGGTAAAAAAACTGCGTACTATACAAGGTAAAATACGGTATAGTCTTAGATCTGTACATCGTGATTGTTTAGCTGTTGAATTAGATGCATGCGTCTTACGTGAACGGCGCTAATATAATCAGGGAGTACGTTATATGACGTACTCCCTGATATAATGTCGCCGTCTTTTTCAAAAGATCGCTAAAAAGGTTTAGCATATAAATGTAAATGAATTCGGTGAAATAAACACTGTGTCGTTGTTTCAATATATATTTTGTAGTATTTTTTTTGTTTGTTTTGTTTTAAATTATACACCTTCTTCTGCCAATAGTGTTATAGATTTCTATAGAGTTATATATCGGTCTCTGGATTTGAAAATAATGACAAAATGTTTCATGGATGTCTATTAAAAGGCAGAAAATTGATAATGTTACTAGCTATTATATTAGTTCAGTAATGTTGTATGGCAAAACAACAACAATAACGGCTTTTACCCCATGCAGTAAGTAAAATAAGTGCTTTAGAAGCATATATATATACATGTACTTTATATTCTAAATAAAAAAATTGTTAGGTCTGTTTTTTCGATCTCTACATGTACATAATACATTATGTCGTGCTCAATATATACTTGACTATATTATTTAGATCATCTTCGTGCGCGATGAACTAACTAGTTTCTCACGCATCATATATCCGTCTTGTGCAATACGCGGCTCGCCGCGGCGGTATTGCACCGCTCACGGAATTGCAATATACAGGAAATGTAGGCATATCATAAAACTACGTTTCCGTAAATGGTGCGTGATTTTGTCATATACCGACGTATGTACCATGATTAGACTGTACTTCAATAGGGCACCGCAATAGTTGATTAGTCGATGTGTGGTATATTGTTATTTGGCGGCACGTGGAGACGTGTCATACTGCAAATCCGAATCTCATACACCACTATAGAGTGTTTTGGAGGCGGCGGGGACTTATGGTATATAGAATACTATAGAAATTAGATGCTGTTTCATTTATTTATTTATCAATTATACTTACTACTCTAAATATTTTTTTTCAATGTCTATTTTTCGGCAAAAATAAAGTCCTTATAATCTGACGCTCGTATTAATGTACAAGTATTAGACCATGTTGATGAATCCGAGGTATTTTCATCCTCGGACACGAATTCTGGCTCAAAATCGTAAGGTTGCACAATGTGCAACCGTCTTATCATAGGCATTTCATCTGACTCAGCATCATAGTCGCTTAATTCCGACATTTTCACACACACTGTACTGTTTTTGCGTGCTTTCCCTATGTACAAATGGTTTCGTTTTGTTCCCAATGACGTCACTTCCGGTTTTACGAGGAAGAGTTTTCCCCCTTTGATTTTTTTTCAATTTTTTAGCGCAGCCTGTTCGTGTTTTCGGTTTTATCTTTAAAAACATATTTTCACTAAACATACATCAATAGCATAGTAAACATCGTATTTATAATGATATTTAATAATTAAAAACATATCAACAACGGATTTGTTGATTTAGGACAAATTTCATCTTTAATTAAGTAATATATTAATGAATATATTAATGAATATGTGTTTTTGTGACTTTAATTATCGAAAAATACCGGAATACGACTTTTGAATTACCGGAATCCACTATTTTTGATCTAAATTGGCGTAAATGTATAGTTAAGTAATATATTAATAAAGCAAGTGTTTAATGTCTGATATGCAAGATCACTCTTGCCATTTGCTGGCGGGTACAAGATCCTAATTGGCCTGTTCACAACGTCAGCAACGGCGATTATTGTCCATGAGGACGAAAACGCGCCAAATTTGGCAGAGTCAAAGCATGCTGCCTCATAACTTGGCGACAGTACTTGAAGTCTACGCCGCAATGGATGCGTCATATTTTTCACCAAATTTAAACATGTGTGATACCGTAAACTTGGAGCCATGGACTCATTACCACACAACTGGATCGAGACCGCATTAAATAAACAATCCCCGTCCCCAGTTGTTCTTCTGGGATTACCCATGCAATCGTGAACAAAACAATCCATAACCTTCGCTGCAACAGCATCAACCTCCGGGTATTCAGATATTGCTGCGGTGACACTAAATACGGCTTTAAACATCGACTCCCTCACAACTACTGTCTTCAATTGCAGGAAGCTTTTGGAACTGGCAGCCTGACAGAAGTAAATATTCTTACCCATGGTTCGCACAGACTTGAAAAGGCCCTAAATTTTGATGAGTTGCTTGAAAAGGCCCTTAATTGCATGTCAGGCCTTAAAAAGTCCCTAAATTTACTCTATACGGCCCTAAAAATTAGTTTTGGTGGCCCTAAATTTCATTTCGCACATTATTTGTGCTGTCAAGGTGGTGTTGCTTCTAAAAATAGAATGAATTCAAGAACGACAACTCCTACGAAATTTCTATAAATAGAATGAATTCAAGAACGACAACTCCTACGAAATTAGATTTGTACTATTGTACATCGTACTCAGTTTGATTCATACTCGGTTATATTTCAGAGGGGAAGTTATTAGCCAGCCAACGACTGAGTCAACCGTGCAGCCATTTTTGCACGGCCGTTTTTTAAAAATCGCGGCCAATATTTGGTGGAGTGGGTGGGGTATAATTAAAAAAAAAAAAATTTGGGCTAAACCACAGGTATTCGGGGAGTAGCTTAGACTTACACTTGAATTTTTCAGAAAAATAAAAAAACATCATTTAAATACTAATCAAACATTAGTGTTTTTAATGTCTATACTAATATAATTTTTTTTTTTTTTTTTTTAATTTTTAAATTTGTGTTTTTAATGTTTGATTAGTATTTAAATGATGTTTTGTTTTTTTTCTGAAAAATTCAAGTGTAAGTCTAAGCTATTCCCGAATACCTGTGGACAAGGCCACATAGCTGAAAACTGTTTAATCGTAGGTAGGTCCAGGTTTATTGGCTATAAATACTGTAAAACCCAGCTAATGCAACCACTTACAATATACACATTTAGTGTTTTTTTTTACAGGTGACTGCTTAATGCAGTACTATAGTTTGCAGAAAGCTATTAGAGGAGCTTTCTACAATACTATCATGCTGCATTAAGCTGCCACCTATCTTCTTGTAGGGGTCAC
>JAWPHD010008456.1:0-114988 GCA_037043455.1 Cyrtodaria siliqua
TATTATATAACAATGGGGCTTTTTAGTATTAACACTGCTGTCAGCAACCTAACTGGGTACCGTGACTACTATAGTTACAAATCTGCCCCTTTAATATCAACACTGGGGCTTTGTAATATTAACAATATTGTCAGCAACCCAGCTGGGTACATTACTACAGTTACATATCTGCCCTTTAATATAAACACTGGGGGTTTCTAGTATTAAAACTGCTATCAGCAACCTGGCTGGTTACACTACTATAGTTACACAAGTTACAAATAGTTTCAAATCTGCCCATTTAATATAAGCACTGGGGCTTTGTAATATTAACACTTTGTCAGAAACCTAGCTGATTAAACTACTATAATTACAAATAATTACTATAGTTACATATCTGCACACTTTAAACTTTATAAGAACTTCTAAGTGGATCACATTATGTCGCACCGCTATGTATATTATACCATAAAAACACTGAAGAAATTGTATAGTACACTATACAAACCTTATAGTACCAAACCATATAGTACACTATACAATCCATATAGTACACTATACAATCCATATAGTACACTATACAATCCATATACTACACTATACAAACCATATAGTACATTATACAATCCATATAGTACACTATACAAACCATATAGTACACTATACAATCCATATAGTACACTATACAAACCATATAGTACAATAAACAAACCATAGGTAGACTACCTAATATTATAACGCACTGTGTTTATATCACATTGCACTAAATATGCACTGACTATACACTTAAAGCTGTTTATGAACATCAAAGCACAGATACCGGTTTAAAAGATATGTCATACGTCTATGTTCTACCCCTCTGCCTTCCCCTCCAACGGGATCTGCAGTGGCCCTATTCTTTGCCCCGTAACCAAACGGGGCCCCCGGAACCACACGGGGCGTTAAATTCATTATGCTATACAAAACACTGTAATAGTGATAACACACTATAGAAACTATGTAATATCTAAACTACTAACACATTGTGTCATTAAAACACTGTAGTAGTATATATTACGCTATTAAGGTCTATTAACAATCACACTGGACTAATATGTTAATGTGGTAATGTACACTGTAGTAAGTAATGTCAGGGTACTATTCTCCCTATGCACTCTATATCAAATATATAATATCGCTTAAAATATGAAGTTATATTTCAGATAGACTAAATGTCAGCGTACTTGTATCCTATTCTTAGATTAGAAAACCGGAAACCGGAAGTTAGAAAAATACGTCACGTTTGCAAACGTTTTATGTATAACTAGCGAATAGTATCAGAACTTTTCCTCAATGAGGATTCAATTGTCGAAAGGTAGATGTATCCTTTGGTCCTAACTACTAACTGTGCTGGTTGAGCCATTTAATCTTGACGAATTGAATAGTATAAAATAAAATATTTAGGTACCCTTAAAATATAGCCGTATTACACGCTACAATTGAAGTATTTTATTGAGATTATGTATGTATAGAATGCCAGTGAACTATACTGTACTATTTTAAATCACGAACCAAGTATACGCTTGACTTATTTAAAAAAAGAAAAGAAAGATGTATCCCGTGCGGCACAGATTACGAAGGTGAGTCGGTTGTCTAATTATCCGCACCGTGATATATTACAAGTGAAAAGTTGATAACAATGGGAATACGCTAAATTTAGGTTTAATGCTCACCGAATATACGTGTCTCAACCAGAACTGCAATATTGACCAGTTTGAAAGTTAGAGTTAGCCGTATAGCAAAAACTAATGTTAAATAAAAACTGATCCTGCCCTTGAAAATAAAAGGAAGTTTTGAATATGATATGAGGCTCTCCCAGAGGGGTCCATGTTCCCTTGTTCCCTGAAAATATGACCCAATGTTCCGTTGTTCCCCAAACATATTTTGCTTTGTTCCCCAAAAATATTTTCCCAATGTTCCCTTGTTCCCCAAAAATATTACCAATTACAGACAGTGTTCCCTTTCCCCCCAAAACTAAATGGACATGTTCCCTTGTTCCCCAAAATCCCTGGGAGGCCCTCTGACATAAAATGTCGTGAGATAGGTTGATAAATCCAACCCGCTATAAGCCCACTTTAATCATTTCATATGCTGTTTGCAATTTGAATGCCTTCAAAATACAAACACGATCTGTGATGAACTGCTATTTAAAGAAATTAGGGTTTGAACTAACCCCGACTATTAAAATGAATTCTAGATTAAGGTGTATTATTGTACAGGTTTACCTGTGTACAAATGTAATGTACAAAGTAAATATGCTAGTTAAGTATAGATTTAAAAAATAATTCACACTAGTAAATCGGTAGACAAAATACGTCTTACCCGGTCGAGTGCATAGGTGTTTTATATTAGCTGCATGCAGGAACACAAATTCATATAAGACCATGGTGACCTTGATATTTAATCTATTGACCCCAAAATCAATAAGGGTCTACATCTCACCAAAATTTAACTACGCAGCAAATACAAAATCGACGATGCTTGACAAAGCGATCCTTAAGTGCATGCCATAAATAAAAAATAAAAATATCAAGTTTAGCTCCGCTGATCTGCGACTAGAAAGAAGAAAAACAAAACAATAAACACACAACTACTACCAACCACTTATATTTTGAGCTCTGTAGCTTCTATTGGAAGCGTACGTATTATACATTCATGGTTGCGAGCCAAAAAAACAAATCAAAAATAAAAGAAGCTAAAATATGGGCCCGATTGCAATATACTTTGAAAATACATGGTTGCACACAGCCATTGTGTTTGAAATGTTATCATTTGTTGAGATATTCAAGCCGCTTGGTCCAGTGTTTATGCCATCAAAGTTTTTCACCTTCATATAATACTTCATTTTGGTTTTAAGCATTTCACTTAAAAAACTGTCTGAAAATCGGTGTTAGTGGAAATGCGGATGTTTATTTATGTACGTTAAATTAATAATTCTCAAATTATTATCTGTACTAGTCAGTCTTTGCATTATTGGCATTTAAATTTCGTCGACTTCAAATCCGTAGAATGGGTTATAAAACAAGCGTCCATCTTTGACCCGTATCCCTCTGCAAGCGTCTGTCATTGCCTGAGACATGTGGGGGCAGTCAATGGAAAGAATGCCGCCCTCCGAGGCCGCCGCCATGCGAATCATTCGTCCAAAAAGCGGAGAGTGTACAACGGAGCTAGTCTGTAGATTAGAAATATGCATGCCAATGAAATAATGGTAAATAAATACATCGTTTTAGCAGTAATATAGGTTATTGCATTTGTATGGCTAAATATTACTTGGAACGAGTTGTTTTGGCAAAGGACGACGAGCTTGCGAGTCGTCCTGCGCCAAAACAACGAGTTCCAAGTAATATTTAGCCATACAAATTCAATAACCTTTTTATTGTATACTTGCATATTGTTTCTGATCAATGTTAATTGTATGACTATTACTTTTCATTGTATTTGTGTTATTTTTATAGCTTTTGATGGAATTCCTATCTTGCCATTCAGTTTCATTTTGTGTGGATGATTAAGTTTTGCGCGAAAACGACGTCGACGTCGGATGATGTCATTAAAAACATTAAGCGATTTTCTGAAGTTTGTTTACCATTCGATAACGTTAAAAACAGTGGGTGAGTGACCATTTGAATTATTTTATCAATTTTTGCCATAAAAGGTTGAAAAAAAAACCTGTATTTTTTTGTTGACACTATAGGAAGGATTCCGTTATTTTTATTTGAAAGTAGTTCCTTATTTCTGTTTCGCGGCTCTTAGCAAGCACGAGTAAAAGTTCCCGTGCAATATCAATGCGTGCAATATCGTAGAATATTGCACGCTTAGCTCAATGCAAACTAAACGGGACAATATGAAAGTATACAATAATAATGCATATATGATGCTGATAATAATTCTTAATAGATTCTGTAAATACGTACTTTCTAAATTTTGTCACTGGACATCGCAAAAAACAGCTACCAGTTAGCAGAGTTTTTTTTAAGACGTTTAACAAGTTTTTGAAGAATGTCATATATCATGCTTTTATATAATTATTATTAATGATTCTTTGAATACATATAATCTACAGATCCCATAAATTAATTAAATTCTCAACAATGACATACAAGTAGGACGCAGTCGCGGGTCTAGAAGAAGGACCGGGGTTAAACAATTTAATAAAAAAGGAATAAATGTAAAACACAGAATAAAGATCTCACACATTATTTTGACATTTTACAAAACATGTATTTAATACACGTTTGTTTACTAACACATGCTATTGCATTATTGTTGGACTCTTCAGTACATGCGTTTATATACCATAGGGATATGACGCGGCCTATAGAAGCGCGGGGCGGTGGGGGCGGGGATCACAGAAAATATAGGACGGTAAGGGGCATGCTACTATCCACACTTTCCGACGAGGTATCTGAAGACAACAAGCAATGCCTGTTGAAAAACCCACCATAATTCAATCGAGACATTAAATTTATACCACACCTCCATGCATAAAACTAAGTTTTCAAACTTTATACGTAACGAGATTTCAGACGAAGACGAGATATTTCAAGAGGCAAACATGTCTGAAAATGTAGTTGTAACAAATAATGACTAAATCATAATCTGCGTGATATCCTTCTCTTTGATGAGTTTCATACATGGACGTGTGGTATTTCAGGTTTAGTCAACAGGGTCTTCCACAGAAATTATTTAAGGGATAGGGGAAATTAAATTTGAATGTCATGTGGTTGGTGTGCAATATTTTTAGGATCATGATTTATTTAGATGCAATTTGAAGAATATTTCGACTGTAAATGAAAGGATTTTTTAAGAAGTATAACCTAAAAGGAGCTATTTATAGACAGGTATAATGCATTTTGGAGATTTATTGGTATTTTTAAGGGATATGGCGGAGAGATCAAAGGATAGGGGGTTAATGGAAAATAGATTTTAGAATTAAGTGTTAGGGGGAATATGCTCTTAAATGGCCTGTGGTCAATTAAAATACGGCGGTTGTTTATGCAGGCATGGTGTTCAAAAACCTCACCGAAAATTACGGCCAAACGGATGGAGTGTAGCAGTATACACTGTTTAGGGACATAAACATAATATGGACATCAATATAATTGTTTACAGCAGTATATTAGTAATGCTAGGTAAGGATGTGATATTCAAAAAAGTGTGTTATTTGTCGGATGGGGGCGTAAACCGGGCAGTAGGGTTCAAATCACTCGCTGTTGTTTAAGCTCTCAAACCGGGCGGTCCCGTGTATCGGTCTAGCCTCCGAGCACGTTAAAGAACCATAGGAATCTATTCGATAATAAGAGTAGGGCACGGTTCCCGGATTCCTATGTATCCTTTTCCTCTCTCTGTGGCGGCTCTAAATAACCTATACTGTGTTGATGAGCCGTTAAACAACATTCAATTCAATTATTTTCTGAGCGAAGTACCATTCTAAGCGAAGCACCAGAATTACCTCCCATTAAAAACAACATATCATTATAGATCTACAAACGTAACTGCTTTGAACAAAGGACTAGGTAAGATAAGGGACAAAATTGGCCCCCAATATTGAAAGTTTAATGCACAAGTTTTGAATGTCTAGTTTAGCTACAAATGAACTGAATCAATATTAAACTTATTGCAGGTACGTTTGAAGGCTCTAAATGAGTTTAAGAGCCTCACAAACGGAGACTTTTCTTTCAAAAAATGACATTTTTGTTCATTTTCAGCAGTTTTCGATCAGTTTTTGGTCTTGGAAATACAGAGCGCACCCTCGAGCACAACTTATTTTTTGTTGAAACAGGTACTTGATAGGGATGCATCATCAGCCAAAAAATGGTGTGCTCGGAGGTGCGCTCTATATTTTTAGGATCAAAATCTTGCCCAGAAAGGTCTGAAATCTACAAAATATAACAAAATTACCAAAATATGCCATTTTTTGAGACCTTGTTAATTCTTCTAGATAAATAAAATAAAATAAATATATATTTTGAAGATCGAATATGATCAATTTACTTCAACATGAACAACAGATTATACGTAAACATTATTTGTTTGCATTTTGAACATATTGGGGGCCAAAATACCGCCTTATCATACCTTGCCCTTTAATGTGTGTGTGTGTGTTTTTGTTTTTTAATAATTTTATTTAATGACATGCATTTTATGTGCTAAATTTCTTTTGCTAAGTATATTCTATACATATAGGCCGCGTAATAGCTCGGTGGTAGATACAGAAAATAAAAGCATAAAAGTTGTGATTCTCACAGCTACTGTATAGCGTTTATATAATGCCTCTGTCAGATGAGACCTACGGGTGGTCCCGGGCCGTAGGACTTGGGGAGCCGTACGGGCCTGTGGCCCGTGGGAAGTCCGTACGAAATCACCCTCCTGCGATGTTGTGGTCACATGCATACAGGCGGTCGACGGGCGTTCTACGGGTTCTCTGCTTCTTCTTACGATTTTTTGGCCACGGGATCGCAAGAACCCGTACGTGTACCCTAAGGGTTCCGTAATGTGCACGTGCGGGCACCGTACGGGCCCGTGCGGATGCCATACGGGCTTTTGAAAAGATGCCGTACGATCAGTCGTGCGGGGCCGTACGTGGCCCGCATAGGGGCCTGTACGATTTTTTTAAAGGCCGTACGGGGCCCATGAGAGGCCGATAGGATCCAACAGACCTGCGGGCCCGTACGGGCCCCGCACGACTGTCTACGGGCCTTCTATACGGGCCCAAAATCGTAGAAGCCCGTGTCTGAAAGTTGTGCGGCGCCCCTACGGGTCCAAACATCTTCGAAAAATCGTGCGGGCCCGCACGGCATGCCGTGCGATTACTCACGGGTTCTCAGGGTTTTGGCCCTTACGGGGCCCGTTAACTGCCCGGGAACTTCATGTGACCTGGGCATAAGATGGCAGAATCCTGTTAGTTAGCCTACCTCTGATAATGTTGACGTCTTCTTCGGCGTTGCTTTCAATTCTTTTGCATTTTCATTTTGATCCCCGGTTGTTTTTCTGAGATCTATCGGTGACCCAACATCGTAAATTTCCCCTGCCAATGTGCTGGTCGATCTGCTTACTGACACAGAACTTGTGCTTTCCAGCTTATGCGTTTTCCTCTCTCGAGCTCTGCGATTCTGAAACCAAATTGAAACGAACATTTCTGTTTTGCCCATTGCTTTCGCTAACTCCATCTTTGCAAGTCTGGCAGGTCGCGGATCTTTTTTGAAGAGCAGCTCAAGTCTGTCGATTTCCTCCGGAGCAATTACAGTTCTTTTCCGTTTCTTCTTTTTCCGTTTCAGAACTCCGTTATCAATATTATTTGCAGCATCCATTTTGTTGACCTAAAATATGTCACTACACTTCACCAATTAAAATGATGCAAGCATGCGTAAATATGACGTCACTGACCTAATTGCATCATCATTCGTCATTATTCGGTCATTTCCGTATTTTGTTAACTATAATCCGGGTTGTCGGGGTTGCATCTCCCGGGATTGATATTAGAGCAATGTGGATCTGAGTTTAGTTTGACTGGACGAGAGTGCATTTCTATTTTCACGTGGGATGCAGTTTAGAACGCTCGCGTTCAATTAATAATTAATAAATGCATGCATGTGTTTTGTAAGACAAATAAATTGTTTGCCGCTTTGAACGGAAACCATCGAAATCTGGCATACTACCCATACAGTATGAATTCACAGATATTGACAGCTATTTAAGGGTGTACGTGGTTTATTTTTGACTGTGCAGGATGCCGACTGTGACTCGAGCTCGATCTGTGACATGCTGGGGAGTGAGAAGGGCGTTACCAACAAAAATATACTTCAGTACATGGGCATTATAGAACAGCGGACCATGGAACTTTTACAGTCACATCAACTGATACAGATGGAGGTAGGTGCACATATTTTTCAGTTCAGGGACAGAATTGTATTTTAATTATAAGACTATCCTTTTTAATTAAGGAACAATCTATACTCAGAGTTGTCGTTCTTTGCATCCGCATACATTATATGCAACCAACTTTAAAAAAATGGAGTAGTCACTTGTAACCCTTGCCTGACGAGCAAATAATGGGTAGTGCTACGACTGATTGACCAGTGTCAAAATAATGTGACTGGGTGGGTGGGGGTATCATGTCTACTACGGCGTGGTATTCCAGTGTGGCAGCACTATAAAGAAACCATTGAGTTCGCTGCTTCAGGTAGACATATCATCACATCACACAACAACACACAGATAAAAGTCCAGACAGTGTGCCTATAATCGTCGGGTAGGACGCCTGTCGTAGGTGGAGGGACTATAATCCTTAGAAATACACACACACACACACACATGGCAGAGTTTGGCAGTGCTCTACATTCGACTTTTTCGAAGAAATACAAGAGCTGTTGTCATCACTTGATCGTCGTCTGCGTCCGGTTGTCATCACTTGATCGTCGTCTGCGTCCGGTTGTCATCACTTGATCGTCGTCTGCGTCCGGTTAAAGTTTTGTATGTAAGCTTGTATCTCGAAAACTACTTTACATAATGGATTGAAAATTCACACGTATTTCTGAAACTACTTTACATAATGGATTGAAACTTCAAATATGTATTCGGCATCATTAGACAACATCATAGAGCCAGGTTCTATAACTCGTGCTGTTATTTTAACAAACTGTTCGGCTCTTTTTATACTTAGAAAATGTGGTTAAAGTTAAAGAGTAATAGTGAGGTTTGGTGCACCCTGGAACCTGGTTTAAACCCCCAGTGGCTTTTTTTGCCACTGACCGTTCCAAGGCGGTAGCCCTATTGTCAACCCTTTATGTTTGTGACGTAATATCTTGCATTTTATTATTATAAATCTGTAAAGTTATTGTTAGTTTCTGTGCGTGTTTGTTGTTGACTGTGGTCATTGAATGTTGCATTTTCTGTTCGACTTTTATATCCACTGTTGTATGTAATCTTGTATCTCGATAACTACTTTGCATGATAGATAGAAACTTCACACATGCATTCGGCATCATTAGACAACATCATAGAGCCAGGCTCTTTAACTCATGCTATTATTATACCGAAACTATGGCCCCTTTTACACTTAAACACGTTGGTTAAAGTTTTGTATGCAAGCTTGTATCTCGAAAACTACTTTACATAATGGATAGAAACTTCACACATGCATTCGGCATCATTAGACAACATCATAGAGCCAGGTTCTATAACACATGCTATTATTATACCGAAATTATTGCCCCTTTTATACTTAAACAAGTTGGTTAACATTTTGTATGTAAGCTTGTATCTCAAAAACTACTTGAAATACTGGATTGAAAATTCACACGTATTCGGCATCATTAGACAACATAATACAGCCAGGTTCTACAACCTTTTTTTATATTTCGACACAATTATGGCCCCTTTTATACTTCGCGAATTTGGTTTCAGTTGTGTATATAAGCTTGTATCTCGGAAACTACTTTACATAATGGATTGAAACTTCACAAATGTATATAGCATCATTTATAGACAACATCATACGGAAAGGTTCTACAACTCTTGCTTTTATTTTCACATTTTATACTTACAACAAATTGGTTGCAGTTTTGTATGAAAGCTGGTCAACTTAAGTCTTTTTTAATTTAAATTGTTCGTTATATCTTAGAGGAATTCAGTGACACATCACACATGCATTGACTTTCATATGATGAACTCAGAGACAAGTGCCATAATTCTGTTAGGCAATTAAGAGGAATTATGACTTTTAACTTAGTTTGCCAATAATTAGTCCCCGACAGTCTAACGTCTGCACCTGCACCGACGGGCGGTGCTTCTTGTTTAATTATGTCCCTAACGTTTGTTTATCTTTCTCAAATTAAATGGTATGATGGTGGTATTACATCGTATATTTTGCTCCAGGGTTACCCGTGGGACTCTGGTTGTGGTCAAAAGTTCAAATATAAAAATACTCTTAACTTTATCTATTAATTTACACACAGTGTCATACATACCTGCAGAATAACATTCATAGTACCTGTATTCTGAGTATCAACACAAAATCAACACAGTGTTACCCTAGATTTGGACCTGCGTGAAGAACGCTTAGAGATTTGCGATGGAACACCGTCGAGATGGTTCTCTAGTTATTATTATTAATATTACTAATATTGAAATTTAAATGGTAAAATAAACCTCTACTGAACGAAGGCCAATTTGGATTTAATTTCCCTTTCATTTCTGACTTCCGAATTCTGCCGAAATGTGTTAGTCCGTATTGATAAAAGTGTCAAATATAATAATACTCTAAACTTAATCTATTAATTTACACACAGTGTCATACATACCTGCAGAATAACATTCCTAGTACTTTTACTTGACTTCCGAATTCTGCCGAAATGTGTTAGTCTCTATTGATAAAAGTGTCCATATAAATCAATGCGAATAACCCTGCAGTGTTCACCTTTACGACATCGACTGAGTACGTATGACTGAGTACGTATCAATTTATTTATCATGATGAATGGAGAGGAACGAAATGCCATCAAACGTGTTACAGGTACCGAAGATGCCCTTACAGTTGTGTGGACCAATTGTAAGGTCCAATACAGGATTGGTCCGACGATGCCCTGACAATTGTGTGGACCAATTGTAAGGTCCAATACAGGATTGGTCCGACGATGCCCTGACAATTGTGTGGACCTGTTGTAAGGTCCAATACAGGATTGGTATACAGTTTGAGGAAGGAGTCCGTTATGCCAACAACAGTCAGGCCGTGTTGCATTGTCGCTGACTTTTCCTTTGTATCTGCGCAGGTGTAAATCATTTAAATGAAAACACAACTGTCAAAATAACTGGTGTACAATAACCAGCAAATATGGGTTGGTTGGTTTGTTGGTTGATTGGTTCGTCGAATGGTGTTTTACGTTATTTCCAGCACATGTTTAGGCTATATATAGTAATCGATTTTTTTCGTTGTGAAGGCAGACTACCAACTTGTTTCCTGGGTAGATCCAGTACTGTATGCTTTCCGCCATCCGTAGAAGTTAGAGTATGGCAGACAGATGAAATGGACATGCTACAAAATAATATATGTTCGAGTTTTGGACACAATTACCATACAGCCTTTGCTTTAAAACATGCATGAACAGTTCTTTCCCCACACACTGTAGAAACCACACCTAAACAGCTAGAAGCTGTGCTAAAGCATACTTAATCAAAGAGTCACACTTCAAAGTGTTCGGGCTATATAGGTTAGTTCGTTTAATAATATTGTGTAAATTAGGTTAACAAATAATGTTTATTCTTTTTCCCGTCAATATTGGTGGTAATGTAATAATAATATAATCAGTGTGTAGTATAACAGCTATATATATACTGAAAGGAAAAGGAAACGCAACACGGGAATTTCCGCTATATATTGTATGTACAATATGCTGCTGTTAATCGAATGGTACTTGGCCACGTAAGATCTTTCCTTTCGGAAAAAAGACTAAAACAACACGTAACACAGCAAATAGTGTTCCTGCAAAGTTTCGCTATTGACAGAATACGCGTTTGGCTCAAGCATGTGAGCAAACTTAAGATGCAACATTTGCAAAATCTTTACGTTAAATACAATACTGAACTGGCTTAATTTTTCAAAAAAAAACTTAAACATTTATGAATTTCTTGTTACATCGTGTACTGTGATTAAACACAGTTGTGTCCTTTCTCTAACTGCAACTTTTTTTTTACAAAACATCTTGGGATTTCCTTGGTATATATGGAATTAAGTGTGCAGTATATACAATATATAGCGGAAATTCCCGTGTCGCGCTTCTTTTTCCTTTCAGTATAAATTATAAAATAATCCCCACAGATCGCTCCAAGGCGGTATCCTTATTGTCAAACCTTTTGCGCGTGTTTTGTCGCAGATTTGTCTTTATATATCCTTGTAATTGTTGTAACTGTTGTTTATTTTGAATGCGTGTTTTCATTGTGTTCTTTCATGGCTTTTTTTTCTTCATAAACAGGGGCCGAATATTATTATCGGCCCCTTGCCCTAGCAAACAGACTACTTTGGCTGAGAAAATTCTCCCTTTTTTTGCTTAACATTATTCCCCCCCCCCCCCCCCCCCCCCCCCCAACTCTCTCAACATTATTATGTTTGGGTAAATTTATAGAAGACAGTTTGTCTAAAATGTACCTCTTTTGCATATTTGCACACCCAAATCTTCAATTTCTGCCTAATACACTGCTCCCCCTATATCTCGAAATCGCATTATTTTTTCCCGTTTAACTCGAAAATCACGATTTCCCCACCTATTTATTGAAGGGCCTGGGCCTCTTCCCCATTTTCCGAAAAAAAAAAAATCCCCGTCTTTCTGTGAATGCTACATTTCCTGGTCGACTGCTATACCAACTTTTAGATCCTGCCACTTTAAACGATGATCAATGAACGAGTAAGAAAGAAGCTGTCTGAAAGAATGTTTAATGATCCCATTTGAGTGAAAAAATGATGCCGTAATTAATAAAGAAGTATTAAAAGGTGTGCCGTGATCAAAAATGAATGCTGTCAGTTCAGTATTTTTTGGTTGTTACCTCGATCTCGAAAAACATATGATTGACATGGTTTCCTGTGCTGTTTTTGATTGTGGGATATTGCACTGATCTGCTTCAGACATCGTGTAGTTCAAATCACAATCATAGTGTCTGCCTTCAGATTGTTTCACATTTTTAACACATGTTAGGCCATATATGATTCGACTTTTGTTGTGGTAGACCACCCCTGGGGCAGAACTAGTACTGTATACCTCCGCCATTCGTAAGAATCGACACTTTCTCATTTAACAAGTCGAGCTGCCAGTTGGATTCGAACTCGCAGCGGTGAGAGGCGAGAACGTTTTAGCGACTTGAGTATCCCGACCACGGATTCGCTATCTTCAAACAAGCATTTCTAATTATTGCATATAATCCTAATGTATAAGCAACACACACATGTTCACTGTCATAGTTCTAGGCTATGTGTGAAATCGAATATTGATATAGAGTTTGTATCAAGTTCGTTTAGACTGTTCATTGAATACTTAAGTTGTTATTTATAGTTTCAATCTGGCATTTACAGAAAGAGCCAGTGAAAGCAGAGAAGGATAGCAAGGGACAGCCTATACCACAAGGCTTGCAATATACTCGCACAGCAAGTCCCAGGATGGTGCCGGTCGCCATTGTTGCGCCAAACTCAGCGTAAGCATGTTTTCTCATCTAGGTTAATTGTGCTGTTAGGAATAGAAAAAGAGAAATTAGTCTGAACTTATTTATTTTACATCGGTTGTAACGAAAGCTCTCTGAACTTATTTTAATCACTCTCGATATCTTCCTGAGTAGAACCAGTACTAAGCAAATGCGGATAAAGTGTCTTCCTCAAGGACACAACACATACGGTCATAGCGGGGATTGAACCCACAACGTTTCGATCATGGTCCAACGCTCTATCACTTCTACCACAGCGCTCCACCAATCAGACATAGAGATTAGTATTCCTCGTCGTGAGCTTCAAGGGAACGTAGGCGCAAAGTCAAACTTGTTTTATTAGTCTCCCACCGGTCCCCGGGGAGGGGGGACTATAGGTTTGCACCCTGTCCGTCCATCCTTCCGTACCGGTCCCCGGGGAGAGGGGGGGGGGGACTATAGGTTTGCACCCTGTCCGTCCATCCTTCCGTACGTCCGTCCTTCCGAAATGCTTGTCCGGGCCATATTTTCAATACTATAAGACTTTGAGATACCAAACTTGGTATGTGGATACATCTTGGGATAGCGGTGTGTCGCTTACCAAAATAAGGTCACTGTGACCTTGACCTGTCATAGAAAATGCTTGTCCGGACCGTATTTTCAATACTTTAAGACTTTGAGATACCAAACTTCGTATGTGGATACATCTTGGGATAGTAGTGTGTCGCGTACCAAAATAAGGTCACTGTGACCTTGACCTGTGACCTCTGTCATAGAAAATGATTGTCCGTACCGTATTTTCAATACTATAACACTTAGAGATACCAAACTTGGGATGTGGATACATCTTGGGATAGCGGTGTGTCGCTTACCAAAATAAGGTCACTGTGACCTTGACCTGTGACCTCTGTCATAGAAAATGCTTGTCCGGACCGTATTTTCAATACTATAACACTTAGAGATACCAAACTTGGTATGTGAATACATCTTGGGATAGCGATGTGTCGCGTACCAAAATAAGGTCATTGTGACCTTGACATGTGACCTCGGTCATAGAAAATGCTTGTCCGGACCATATTTTCAATACTATAATACTTAGAGATACCAAACTTGGTATGTGAATACATCTTGGGATAACAGTGTGTCGCGTACTAAAATAAGGTCATTGTGACCTTGGCCTTGATCTTTGACCTCCATCATAGAAAACGTCTGGAAAATGTTTGTCTGTGAACTATGAATTGCCCTGCAATTCTTGCAATTCTTGATGCTCTTGTTATTATTGAGAGTTTTGCACACAAAAAATGGAAAAGATGAAATAATATTCAAATACGGATGACAAACAAAGCAGAAATGACCATTTGAAGGTTGTTCTAAAACGGATATGGGAAGCCCCATTTTGAGAACTATGACTAAAGATTCTTTATAGCAACGAAACTCACTGCAAATAAATGCAGAATACTTTACTGTTCATATGCATTCTTGCACTTTAGTATACTTATTTGTCTTACAGTTGCTATTTTATATTGGTTAAAAGGCAGTCACGTGTAAGTTATTAGTATACAACTATCTACTTCTGTTGAGGTCAGTGGTTAAAACTTTTCATCCAAGGGAGTGACTATTGACCCGAAACAGTAATAGTTTACTGCTGAGAGTCAATAGTCATTGTATAGTTGTATATTATGCTATATAGTTTTTAAAATGGCGGCTTCCATATGTATTTCAAAAGAACCTCCAAGTCATCACATCTTCTTTGTTTATCACCCGATTTGGATAATTCTTTACCATTTTCGAAGTTTTTCAGAACTCTCAATAATAAAGATTCTTAAAGAAACTAACCTGCCAAATAACGGCAAAATTACACTACAAAACCGTTTATCAAAACTCTATCCAGGTGTTCAGGGCATATAATAATGTATTTGTGTCGATTAAAAGTACAGGTTATTAAAATACACGTGATGGAATATGCGTAAAATTAATTACATCAGTTAGTAACTTTTAATTCGACGCTCCAATTTTAGGGTTTGGCCTGTCTGGTTAAAGCCGTTTATATTGTGTCTATATAGTTTGGATTCTCCAAATATGTAGTTATATAATATATATATATACCTCGTCGTCCGTAGGTTTAGAAACGGTGTACATAATTATGTTGTCATCATTGGCTGATGTTGGCGGGATAGGAACTTTAATAAAGAATCAGATCTACATGTAACTATGATTGTTTTTGTCAAGGTATTGTCAGGAGAAACAAGTTCAGCTTTTGAAGCATCAAACAGACATTTCTTTTTTAAAAGTAAAAAATTGTCCATTTTTTAATTAATTAAACATTTCAGAGACAGCGAAGACATTCTAGAGGAAGGAGATTTGCGGCCGCTGAATCAAAATGAGATTCGATACTTCATTACAAGGACCCTCGACACAAAGATTGAAAAGGGAGAAGAAATACTGAAGAGGTCATCTGATAAACGGCAAAAAGTTAAATCAGCAAACGTTTGAATTAAATAATAAAATAAAATATGTATAGTATGAAGTTGTTTATGGAAATATAACAAGATGTAAATAATAAAATGGATATAGAATGATCACGACACAAATTAAAAATTAAGACCAACTTCTGCTAAGAGCCACATAGCAATCTTTGATTTTGTTTTAGAACTCGCGACGTCCGTTAGCTTTTTTACATACATGTACTTGCATTATTATTTATATTAATTATAAGAATAGTTCGAAGCGAATTTTTTTATGCATATAACTAACTGTTGATTTTATTGCACCAGTAATACAAATATTAATATTTAACCCTGTGTTAGAATAACGAAGAAAAATCAAAACGCAGAATTTTATTTAAATAAATGCAAACAGGTTTAAAGGGACATACGGCAATCTTGATTTTTTAAAAACACAAGGTGACCCGTTAGTTTCTCTCTTAACTTGCATTTGTTCAATCATTAATATTAATTGTTAGAATAGTTCAAAGTAAATCACTTTTACATATTACTAACTTTTTATAATATTGAACCAATAATATATTTTAAAAAATATTGAAAATTGAAATCTCAATTTTTTATTTAATTATATGCAAGTAGTTTTAAAGTCAAAATGACGCAGGATAAGTAAATCGAGGAGCACATTTTAATGTTTGAATAAAACTCAAGATTGCCGTGTGACCCTTTAAAGTCACAATCTCTAGAATATAAACTCGCGATGCTCACTAAGCCTGATAAAAACTTCAAGGTCGCCATATGTCTCTTTTTTTTTTTTTATAGATACACATATTTTTGAATGTTCTCAAACATATTTAATTCAGCTTATACACAGTTATGATTTAAATATATCTTACAGATCATGGGAATTAAATTATTTGCACATTTCTATTTTGAAATATTATTAATTTACAATACACTATTTTTAATAGTGGAGTTATACGTATTTACATATTTATATACTTTTAAAATTACTCTAATGAATGAAGACTGCATGACGATTTTAATAAATATTATGAACATGTATACTGGTTTGGTCATCTGTCCATATTACATAGATGTTGGTTAAATAGTATTTTACGTCATTTTCAGCAGATTTTAGGCTATATATGACGGTCGATTTTAAGTGGTGGAGGCAGACCACCTCTTTATTCGTGGGTAGAACCAGTATTGTACACCTCCTGCCATCCGTAAGAATCGATACTTGCTCACTTACAAGTCGAGGTCCCAGGGGATTCGAACCTGCAGTGGTGAGAGACAAGGTTTTAAACGCAGCGTCTTTTACCATCCCGGGCAATCATGCTGTGATACAAAATACAAAGTATTGTTTTGAATCAGAGAAGAAAACGTTTTTGTTTTGTCTTTTCCCCTTGTTTTTCAACTCTAAAATTCCACTATTTTTGCATGATTAAGGGCAATAACTCCACAATGCATTGGTCAATTTTGTTCTCTGTCGAACTCATCTGAGATCTCACAGAAACAAGCTTTCAAATAACTTAAATCTGGTGGAAATCAGATGCCATATAGTGATATACTCAAGTTATTGTGCAAACAAACTGACATGTTCTTATTTTGTCATAATCAAGGGCAGTAACTCCACAATGCACTCATTCAATATCGTATTGAAAAAACCTTCAGATCAAAATCAAAAGCTGTTTACTAAAGCTATTGTGAGAAAAATCTGACATTCCATTTTGTCATAATCAAGGGCAGTAACTCCACAATATCGTATTGAACAAACCTTCAGATACAATCAAACGCTGTTTACGGACTATTGGTCAGCCATCTTTGAAAAAAAAAGCCATAATGGATGGGGTATGATAAATTGAAATTTTTATCCAAATGCATATTATAGGCATGAACATTGTCAGTGATATAATAGATGACATTAATGCAACACTATTGATGTGAACATAATATCAGAAACAATATTTATTTGGCAGAAATTGTCCATTTATCTAAAAATGGCACACCAGACATCATTTTTAAATTAAATACGGCATGTTATCACATCATCCACATTTCATCTACATTTCAAAGTCAATCATTGTAAAAAAAACAAGCTATTCTTTCAATGGCATGTACTTTCAAAATAATCTCAATGGTATAGTATGGTGGCACTGGCGGGTTTTAATTGTCAAACTATTATAAATGGCAACTATATTTTTGGATGTATTAAATGAATAGAAACATGGCAACACAAGACTAATTTATTATTATACTCCTATGAAAACAGCACAAACTAAATAATAACATATGAATACGATCAAATTACCTCTTTATCCGAATGTTTCACCATACAGCATGTTTCAATTTACAATTCACGTGCATGCTTTTCATGTGCATCATGTGCGTGTATTGAAGGCACATGGTGTATAAAAAAATCTTCATTTTTAACAATGGTGTACTTCGAATTTTGGATGATGTGATAACATGTCTTACTTTATTTAGAAATGATGTCTCGTGTGCCATTTTTAGATAAATGTACAATTCTATGGACAAATTTATTTAACATAAAAAACAAAACATCTTAGAGTAAAATTGCACTAAACCTTTCAAATATAAAGGGCACTATTTCTGCCAAATAAATATTGTTTCTGATATTATGTTCACATCAATAGTGTTGGATTACTGTCATCTATTATATCATTGACAATGTTCATGCCTATAATATGCATTTGGATGAACATTTCAATTAACCATACCCCATCCATTTTGGATTTTCTTTTCAAAGATGGCTGACCAATAGCCCTTACTTAAGTTATTGTGAGAACAATCTGACATTCCCCCATTTTGTCACAAACAAGGGCAGTAACTCCACAATGCACTCACGATATATCTGATTGAACAAACCTTCAGATACAATCAACAGCTGTTTACTAAAGTTATTGTGAGAACAATCTGACATTCCACCATTTTGTCATAATCAAGGGCAGTAACTCCAGATCAATTTTGTTCACTGAGAACTCATTGAAACAAACCTTTCATGGGACACTTGGCAATCTGGATATTTTTAAGAACTCGCGGTGTCCCAATAGTTTTTCTACATAAATTGCATTTGTTCAATCATTAATTATAAGAATAGTATAAAGCATATAAAGTATTATTTTTTTTTACTAACTGTTGGTTATATTTCACCAATAATATATTCAAACCTATGGTATGCAAGCAGATTCAAAGTAAACATGATACTGGATTGATAAATTATGTGGCAAATTTTAATGCTTGAGAACGACTTCAAGATTGCCACGTGTCCCTTTAAATACATTTTCGTGGAAATCAGAAGCCATAAGTTACTGCATTTCTTAATTTAACATAATGGATGCAGCAACTCTGAATCATCAATATCAAACTCGTTCAAGATCTCATGGAAACAAACCTTTCAATAAAATTTACCATGTTTACCCTTATTTAAGAACATTGTTTACGGTGAATTATCGTAAGTGAGAATGCGTTGATTCTTAAGGATGGCGTGTACATGAGTACTACGAGGAATACAGTACTGGTTCTACCCAGAAATAAGTGGGGGGTCTGCCCCCACCACAATAAACTGACCCGTCATACATAGCCTAAAATGTGCTCAAAATAAAGTTAAACACCAAACAAACTGAAGCCATATACTGAAATTATTGTGAAAACGAGCTGAATTTCCTTTGTTATGACATAATCAATGGCAATAAATCCTTAACATGTGCAACAATTCTGCTCATTGTCAGATTTCATTTAAACAAACCTTCAAATTTAAATAAAACATTAAACGTATTGTTTTAATTTGTTGGTCAGATTCGGTATAATATAACAATAATGTACGGTGCTTCGATCCATATATAGAGGATCTTAAACGAGTTCCCATTTCATATAAGATTTATGAAACGAGTTATGAATTATTTTAATTTTAACGAGCCTTTTGGCGAGTTAAAATTAAAAATAATTCATAACTCGTTTCATAAATCTTATATGGAATGGGAACGAGTTTAAGATCGTTTTTATCACATAACATTGCAATCAAATTAGTAAAAATTAATTCTGATGGACCGCCACGACGTCAGACACACTTTAGCGCCAAAACTTCATAAAATATGTGACGTCGTAACGCCACGTCTCACACATAACGTTGCGTATAAAAGAGTTCGTGTTTTACCTCTTTACAAAAAAGTAGTTTACGTAAACTTTTTAACAAACCAACAACAATGTTTTGTATAACGTGCATTATTTTTATAAGCTGTCACAAATAATTTTATGACTCAGATCTGGGTGAATTTGCAATAAATAAAATAGTATCAGTTAATAAACTTGCGTAGTGGTACAGGTTTAACTCAACCAATCAAAATCGTTCCAGGTTGTATGACACGTGTGTCATACAATAGAATATTAAATGGGTGTTCGACACTGCTAACAAGGGACGTTATGTGATAAAACATTCTAGGTCTGATTGCCGAGTCCATAAACTTGCATATGGATCTCAAAACCATACATTATTTGTTAGTTAATAATTGTGTAACCTTGAAAAAGGTGGGTGAATCCAACTAAAACGTTGGATTGATAGATAATATAGACTTTAGAACAATTTACATATACTAGCATCACTGGGAAGTCACAGATTTTCACCGCACTATTAATTTGATTCAGGTTCTGACCTAAAGTCTCAATTGAACAACCATCAGCAGCTGTGTGATATACTGATTTATCATGCAGATATGCACTTTTCTGCCTAATAAAGGGGTGAACTAATAAATTTTGCTTTATTAGGCAGTGCCGCACTGACCAATAAAGCAAATCAATGCGGAATCCCTCGGCATTTATTGTACGTAACGTTATCTGACGTCATGCAGGTATCGTTGCCGACGTCATAAAACAAACAAAAAACAACAACATGACAGCATCCTCGATAAGCGTAACATTCTGAGAAAAAGGTAATAATAGTTACTTATACAGAAAATGTGGATAATCTACATGATAAATAGAATATTATGTCAGTGCCTTTTACTATCAAGTTTATTAGGTTCGGCACGAAAACGAAGAATGGCTCGGCATAGCCTCGCCATTCTTCGCTTTCTAAGCCTCGGCTAATAAACTTGATAGTACAAGGCACTGACATAATATTCTCTATATATCTCGAAGTCCACATCTTGACTAGAAGCTATGAAGAACACTTGTTGCTACTGCATACAAGAATCTGTTTCACCATGATCTAATCAAGAGTTATTAAATCATTGTCTATTTATAAAAGTTAATAATTGAATAATAAATAAATTAAAAACAACAATACTGTCTGGCAATAAACCCCGGCAAAGCTTGCTATTAAATTTAATACACCGTTGACAAATTAGTATTATACTCCATCAAATATTATCCTGTGTACAGTACAGTTCATGGCCAGGAGATACATCTATAATATTACATTATCAGAAGTGCGAAACAGCAAGCATTTCCACCTTACTGGTGAGTTCTTTAAAGAGACACACAGCAATCTTGATTTTTGTAAAAACTCATGGAGTCCTGTTGTTTTTTTGACAAATAACATATACGAGGGTTGTTCAAATAATATGTGGACTTTTTTGATATCGCACCCATTTATTGACGTAAACTTTTTTTAAGATTCATACTTTTGTAATCCAACTCATACGAAATCAAATGATTCAAACAAAATAATCGATACCATGTCTAGTCATGTTGCAATGAATGATATAGTAAGGCGAGAAACCCATCTACGGAGCAGTCCAAAACATGACGTCTTTATTTCATAACTGCATTTCGGGAATGGCTAAATAAAAGGAAAATCGTCTGCAAAAATACACAAAACTAAAGTAGCATTGTCACTGGTTTTCCAAAATTACAATTATGAAAATTTATGAATATTGAACAAGCAGAACTATGATCAATATAAATAAGTAGATAAACACTTCCTTGCTTTTAAGTTGAAATTTACGACGACAGGAAAATCACGGAGCACTAAAATGCTAATAGAATATTAAATAACAATTAAACAAAAAAAATAATACAAAAAATGAAATACAAAAATATAACATTTTAAAATCTTACACATTTTCTTCAAAATATATACATTAATAAATGAAGAATACTGATATATGTTCAATAAACATGTCTTTTGGAATGGCTATGCTATTTGTTTTCTAAATATTTTGAATTATTATGCTAAACTCTATCGAATTCATATAATCTCTTTCCGAAGCTGTGATATAAAACATGATTATCCAACAAAGATTTAAAATATTTGTTTAATGCAAATCATGAATAATACAAAAATCTATTATGTTTGTTTTTCTAGCACTTTTCATCATTTATAACATTAGGTTGTTGTTGGTTTTCAAGGCGACGCCATAGCACAATAATGACGGCTCCGTCGCGGCTACAGAGTGGTTGTAAAAACTTGTATTTCTTGAAATCTGTTTCAGATAATTTTAATATTTACTAATATGAAAGTGAATAAATAAACCTTTATTGTCGTATAATTCACTTTAATTGATTTATAAAAGTGTAATACCTATTAAAAAATGTTTTATTTGAACAGCCCTCGTATATATACTAGTATATATTTGCAAATAATTATTGATGATTCTTTAAACTGTTCAAGCAAAAATGGTCCTGCATATTATTAATTGTTGATTAAATAGAGATTATTTAACTGCTGGGATCAGTGAAACAACAAAACATAATCGAACACAGCAGTTAAATAATATGTATTACATTTTAAATCAGTTTGTGCATGATTTTTACCAAAATTATTCGCTTTATTGAACGTTATCGGCAGATGACGTCGACGTCAGCACCACTTTATTGACGTCATAACTCAGCGTCACAGTTATTTTTGTGTTCAGAGCTAGTTAATAATATTTAGTGATTATGAATATTCTTTCACTGAAAATCCCAATCTTTCACCGATAAAAATTAAGAAATTACACCAATCATAATTGTATTTTTCTTGCATACAGGATATAGTTATCATACCGGATATGGTTATCATACCGGATATGGTTACCATACCGGATATGGTTACAATACCGGATATGGCTATCATACCGGATATGGTTATCCGCATTTTACATGGGTGAATATAAATGGTATGCAAGAAAAATAATCAGTGCAGGTAGGGAAATTCCAACCCTGTGTATAACTGTTTTAACTATAACTTGGACACAGCCTCGGTTCCGATAAAAACAATTATACCTATTGTTGGAATTCCTGATCTTCATCAAAAAAATCATGAAAGATTCTTATAATATGCCAGTAGAATAGCAAAAGAAACTTGAAAACACATCCATTTATTACCTTTCAATTTAAACATATGCAAGCAGGTTTAAAGTCAAAATGACAGTTGTATTAATGACTTAAAGCTCGATTTTCTTTTGAAGATTGTCTTGTGTTCCTTTAAAATCCAGAGCGAGTTACTATAATTCTGAATTACCACTCACTGGCAGGAATCTTTGAAAATTAGCAACTGAGATGCTTTAAGTGTTTTATGTTTCACTGACTTCTGTAAAATGTGTTCAACTTTAATATACCTGATATATAATGTACATGAATTTACTCCAATAAATAAATATAACTGAATGTTTGTAATGTTTATGGCAAACAACAATTTCACAGTCTAGGGACGCCATCCGATGTGGTATTTGGTCCGCATTTCAAACATTCACTCTAAGCTCTATCATTGCTTTTTGAACATCTGAATGCTGTAGGCAGTACAAATATCAGCGTCTGCGATCACTGACTGAACATCTGAATGCTGTAGGCAGTACAAATATCAGCGTCTGCGATCACTGACTGAACATCTGAATGCTGTAGGCAGTACAAATATCAGCGTCTGCGATCACTGACTGAACATCTGAATGCTGTAGGCAGTACAAATATCAGCGTCTGCGATCACTGACTGAACATCTGAATGCTGTAGGCAGTACAAATATCAGCGTCTGCGATCACGGGAACTTCTTCTGATGAATGTTTAGAGGGACACTTGGCAATCTTGAAGATTTTATCAACCATAAAAATTGATAGCGTCTAGATTTATTAATCCTTGCTTTTAAACAAAATCTTGAGTTTCATTTTGTTTTCTCATTTTGCTGTAGACATGATAGATTTAGATATATTATTGATGCAATATACATGATATAGTCACCAGTTAATAATATGAAAAAACAACTCGCTTTCTAATATTCTTAAAATTAATATTAATGATTGAACAAATGAAAGTTATGTAAACAACTAATGGGACCCCGTGTGTTTTTAAAAAACAACAAGATTGCCGTGTGCCCCTTAAGCGAGGTACTTTGCACAGAATATTGAGTCACTTGCCCACATGGAATATTTCAATGTGTCTGTGCTTGGCAAGATCTGATGGACAGCACCACAAGCAATGGGAACAACGGTGCGATCACTTCCGTGTAAGTCAAACCCGACAAAGAATTACTTAACTTCTGACACAAAAGAAATTTAAAGACAAAAAGTAACGAGAAACACAAAAGCGACGATAAAAGTCGTAATCCTGCTGGTCGAAATTCATATTCTTGATACTGTCTGATGAACACAATGACGCAAAAGTAAGCATTGAGTCCATCGCCGACAAATAATGGAGTAAAAACAGACCACCATGATGTCCATAAAATCTCCTCACTCTTGAGAACAGCCAGTACGGAGAAGACTAGAATGGTGACGAGGTGTACCCAGATCTCAAAGGCCGTCATGCCAAACCATTTCACAAGTTCCTTTAGCGTGAAGAACATGATGACATGAGAAGCGTGTGGCGTTGGGTGGTAATATACTGTTTTCACATATGAAGTTCTGGTCTGATTTCTTTTTAATCAGTTATTTTAAAAACTATTGTCTCTATCACTTCAGTTTGGCAGCGCTCAGAAATAAATTGTGAAATGTATTTTCGTCCCAATCGTCATCCTTCTCTATTTCTACAGGATGTTTGATCTGAAAAAGAAATTAAAGAACATATATTCAAGCTTATGGTCAGAGAAAGCATTGAATTATATTATGAACAACTACTAGTAATATTAATCTAATAAGTACTTATGGTTTAATCAGTGAGAGCTTTGGTTAATAGCCAGTAGTTTTTTTCAAGTCAAACTTTTTCATAAACAATTAACTAAATTGAAGGTTAATGTGGCTTAATTCAATGCATGAGCCATTTCACATACCGGTATATGAAAGGGACAGGGTGGGGGTAAACAAATGGCACGTGCATTTTAATACTACCTTATTGTCACATGTCACATTTCAAAGTTGAAAAAAGGGGGACAATTTCTTAAAGCAAAACTAGAAGGCCTTGGCCCTCATGTCGAGCCCTAATCCAAGCCTTCTCTGACCTTACCAGACATTTTTACGATTTTGATATTTCATCTGGCTGTGTAAATAATAAGCCACAAAAAAAGAATATTTTTAGGGTCGGAGAAGGCTCGGATTAGATGAGCCCTATTATGACAAAGTCCAGATTTTTTATTTGATCAAAACCAATGTCAATCCCCAGAGATATTCATTCCTTACATACTTAATATTTAATTAAATTAATGCCATTAACAGTGGGGATGCATGTCATAGCGGAGACTGGGTGTGACCTATATTTCTTTGAAAGTAGGTCACATCGACCCAAGATACACGCATGTTGTATTTTTGCCTCTTTTAGACGATAGGGCCTTCATTTTTCATCCAAACTTTATGAGATTGTTAATATTAATGAAAGATCGGAAAAGTTCGAAAACCAGCCAGATCGGTCCAGTAACAGCAGAGTTATGGCCCTTGAATTAGTTAAAAAATGCTATATTTTGCCTCGTTAAGACGATAGGGCCTTCATTTTTCATCCGATCTTTACCAAACTTTAACAGATGGTTGATATCAATGAAAGCTTGGACAAGTTCGAAAATCAGCCAGATTGGACCAGTAACAGCGGAGTTATAGCCCTTGATTGAGTTGAAAATGCTATATTTTGCCTTGTTAAGAGAGAAATGGCCTTCATTTTTCATCCGATCTTTACCAAATTTTATCAGATTGTTAATGTCAATAAAAGCTTGGATAAGTTTGAAAACCAGCCAGATCGGACCAGTAACAGCGGAGTTATGGCCCTTGATTTTGTTAAAAATGCTATATTTTGCCTCGTTAAGACGATAGGGCCTTCAATTTTCATCCGATCTTTACCAAACTTTACCAGATTGTTAATATCAATGAAAGCTTGGACAAGTTCGAAAATCAGCCAGATTGGACCAGTAACAGCGGAGTTATGGCCCTTGATTGAGTTGAAAATGCTATATTTTGCCTCGTTAAGAGAGAAATGGCCTTCATTTTTCATCCGATCTTTACCAAATTTTATCAGATTGTTAATGTCAATAAAATCTTGGATAAGTTTGAAAACCAGCCAGATCGGACTAGTAACAGCAGAGTTAAGGCCCTTGATTTCGTTAAAAATGCTATATTTTGCCTCGTTAATACGATAGGGCCTTCATTTTTCATCTGATCTTTACCAAACTTTACCAATCTTAATGAAAGATCGGACAATTTCGAAAACCAACCAGTTCGGACCAGTAATTTTTTTTTTATTCTTTCATTCATTTTTTTTTTAAATAATATATTTTTTTTAAATTTTATTTTGATTTTTTTGATTTTTTTTAACGAAATTTGACGAAACTTAGCAGGAAGCATTGGTATGATTTTAAGTTGTGCCTATTGCGATTTTTTTCAGTTTGTTGATTTTTGATCGAGTTACGGCCCTTGACATTTTTACTTTAGATTTCTTGTTGGCGTTACTCCTCCTAAACGCCTTGTTGGATTTCGACGAAACTTGGCAGGAAGCATCGGTAAGATGTCCAGTTGTGCATATCACGCTTTTGTTTCAGTTCGCTGATTTTTGACGGAGTTACGGCCTTTTGACATTTTAACTTTAAATTTCATGTCTACTTCTCCTAAATGGCTTGTTGGATTTCTATGAAATCTGGCAGGAAGCATCAGTATGATGTCTAGTTGTGCATATCGCGGTATATCAATGAAATCTTGGACAGGTTCGAAAACAGAGTTATGGCCCTTGATTTATTGAAAAATGCTATATTGTATTTTCCTTTGTTAAATCTGTAGCTACTTCATTTTTTACCTGATCTTTACCAAATTTGTTTAGAATGTTAATATAAACCCTCACCCATTTTGATGAAATCTCATTCATAGAAGAAAGTGGGACAAATACAAATTAAACAATACCCATGACAGACTAGACACAGCAGACTTATTGCATGATTACAAGGTGAGCGATCTAGGGCCAACCTGGCCCTCTTGTTTAACAAAATCAGGGGCCATAACTCTGATATAACTAATCTGATTTGACTGGTTTTCAAACTTGTCCAAGCTTTCATTGATATTAACAATCTGGCAAAGTTTGGCAAAGATCAGATAAATCATAAAAGCTCCATCATCTTAATCTTAACGAGGCAAAATACAGCATTTTTAAATAAATAAAAGGCCATAACTCTGGTGTTACTAGTCCGATCTGGCTGTTTTTCGAAATTGTCTAAGCTTTCATTGATATTAACAATCTGTGCAAGTTTGGTAAAGATCAAATAATAAATGAAGTCACTAGAGTGTTCACAAGGCAGAATATGGCATTTTTCAGCAAATCAAGGGCCATAACTCCGGAGAAACTACACCGATATGGCTGGTTTTCGAAATTGTCCGAGCTTTCGTTAGTATTAACAATCTGTGCAAGTTTGGTAAAGATCAAGCCATAAATGAAAGTGCTAGAGTGGTCACAAGGCAGAAAATGGCATTTTTTCAGCAAAACAAGGGCCATAACTCTGATGTTACTAATCCGAACTGGCTGGTTTTCGAACTCATCCGAGCTTCCATTGATATAAATATACTGTCAAAGTTTCGTAAAGATCAAATACAAAATAAAGGTGCTACAGTGTAAACAATGCTTGATATGGAATTTTCCAGCAAAACAAGGGCCATAACTCTGGCGTCACTAATTCGATCTGTCTAGTTTTTGAACTCATCCGAGCTTTCATTGATATAAAGACACTGGCAAAGTTACGTAAACATCCGAGTAATAATGAAATCTTTATCGCATAAACAAGACGAAAGTTAACGGACGGACGACAGACAACTCGACATCGCATACGCTCTGCTGGCCTTCACCTTCGGCCAGTAGAGCTAAAAAACGACCATCATACATAGCCTAAAATGTACTGAGAAATGATGTTAAACACTAAAGCAAACTAACAAATCATGTTATGATGCTAAATACATGTGCCATGTATTTCAGGTTTTGATCCACAATCGCAGGTTCCAGGTCTTTTAGACGTACAGACCTGACCGTAAAAATAATCCTACCTCCCCAGCCATAGGGGGTCTTGCTCATGCGCTTTGTCGCTAAATACCTGTTGAAATCGAACAAAATTATCCTACATGAGTTAGGAAGACATCTGAGTCCAGCAGCCATATCACAGAGTAGAACTGAATCAGTGAATGATAGGAAAGAGGAAAAGCTTTCTTTCTTCTTCAAGATGGAACATTTAAAACATAATTTTTGTAATTATTTTTTGAAATTATGACTGAAAAATGAAAGTAGGTACACATTGAGATTTGGCGGGGAAAAAACTGCAAAACTGGAGGGCGGGGTGTCACTTCGGAGCCAGAAAGTCAAACGACTAACTTCTCATTAATTTTCAATAAATTAATATTCTATAAATATATATATATAAAATATATGTTTATTTTCTACATATAACAATTAAAGGTTCAATTTATATAATACAAACTTAATAGAACAAACTGTTTTGACAAATACCTAATAGAATATAATAGACAGAAGTTTTATATAACATTGTTAACATATCATTTCCTTACTATGTAAATTAATATTTTTCAGACAAAGGGGTGTCACATCTGTAGCAGAAGTGTACAAAGAACTAAATACAGACCCAGGTCTGAGGGCATGCTTCAGCAGAGTGAAGGACCTCTATGAACTTGCTACTCTGATTCCACAGAGCACCGCTGTTGTTGAGCGTTCTTTCAGCCTGATGAATGACCTATGTACATTTCTGAGGTCTTCATTGAAGACAACAAACTTGGATGCTCTGATGAGGATTAACTGTGTAAACCCCCAAGAGGAGGACTTTGATCAAATTGTTGATGACTTTAAGGACTTCAAGTCCAGACAGTTACCCTTGTAAATGATGTTAAAATTAGAAGTGTCCTATTATACCAGTCCTGTTTTAGTGTTAAATAATTTTGTTTTCAATTATTAAATTGATGCAACTTTCTATTTACTGTATGTATGTAGACTGTCATTTGTTTATTGATGTATCTTGAAAGTCAGTCTACCTTTTCCCAATTTGGCCGAAAATCGCGCTTGAATTTCCCAAAATTAAAGGCTAAGGCCCCTTCCCAATTTTTAGAAAAAAGGCCCTGCATTTGGATTTGCTGTGAAAAAAAGTTCTTCATTACATGTTACTTGCATACATGTAAGTTTCAGACAAGGGACTGGGGTGCCATATATGGCTACGAGATATAGGGAAATCAGGGCACCCTAAGGGCTATAATGGTGGCCTATGGGAAAATCAATGGTGACCTTTACCAGGGAGTTCGTTATAGGGAGGAGAAACGGGCTCGTTTTGCCGATTTATGTTGTCGCGCATGTGTTTCACTACTCCGTGAAAATGTTTACTTCCGGTTGTTTCGCGAGTGTGTGAAAAACAGCAAATTCTTATAAATTATTACACTTACAAACTCAATAAAGGTGCTAAATGTAAACATAAGTATTATTTATTCACATTGTGTCCTCTAAAATTTGTTTGCATGTTTAAAAGCACATTTTACCAGACGGTTCCGTGTAACAAAGATGGCGCCACTCTGCGCCAAATAAAAAATGGTGACAGTGTATAGCTATTGCAAACGAGATACGAGACTATGGGTTATTTAGGCATTAATAATAACAAAAAGTGAATAGTAAACATATTTATCTTTGCCAAGAAGGTAATTTCATGGTGGTGATTATACGACAAAGCCTAAAAAGAGGTGATGAAAATGTGCCTTTTGAGATATCAGCTAAATTTTTAATTTTATAGAATTAAAAATGGTGTGGAGCTATTGTAAACGAGATACGAAGTATGGGTTGTATTAGGCATTAATAATAACAAAAAGTGAATAGTAGACATATTTATCTTTGTCAAGAATGTAATTTCGTGATGTTGATTATAACAGAAAGCCGTAAAAAGGGGCTGTAAAAACTGCCTAATTTGAGATGTTGGCTGAAATTTCAACTTTTCACATGTAACACGCTTACGATCGATTTACCTGTATCGATAAAATAGTAAATGGCGGCGTTCTAGCGCGACAACATAAATCGATAAAGTAGAGCGTTTATGAACCCGTTTTTCCTCCCTATAACGTACTCCCTGCCTTTACGTTCGCGAAATAAAATCAATGAAATAAAAAAAATAATCGCGAAAACCAATAATAATTTATCATTTCCGGAGTTGTTTTTTGATCGTCATTCATTAAGGTATTTTAATGTTAACACTTACTTAAGTCTAAATAAAGCCGACACTGAAAAGTGAAATAAATTCCAATATACCTTTTAATTTGACAGATAAACAAGCTTTCTTTTTGACATTTTCTGAATCTCCTTAAATCAATCGCAATGTGTTGGGAAAAACGGTGCAACGCAAATCAGTGGATAAAAGCCGAGGAAGATCAACGACAGAAACAAATGTTTGGATTATTTGGTGAGTTACATTTTCTGTAAACTTGCAGTGTCCTATCCGGCAAATGTTTTTATTTATTTATACATTTTTAAAATGATCCTATTTCCCTCTTTTTTTGTCCGCCTTTACTTTAGTAACGAAGAAAAGCGGAGGGACATAACAAAAAGGGTGTATGACGTATCGTACCCTGGATGTTTCGTACCAAATTTACGTATCCTACCGTTGGACGTTTTTTGTACCCTAGCAATTGAACATTTCGTACCCTGCCGTTGTACGTTTCGTACACAATACACTGGGCAATACACATTTATTGTACAGACCTAATAATAACAAATAGATAGGAAACTACAATTTATCTCAATTTCACTTTGACACATTACGGAAATGTCACTGTACATATTGTCTGACTTTGAACTCACATATATTCTGAAAGGAAAAAGAAATGCATAGTGAGTATTTCTGCTATATATTGTATGTTTTGTATGCTATTGCTAATCGAATGGTACAGGGCGACATTAGGCCTGTCCTTTTGGAAAGAAGGTTTAAACAGCACCGAACACACCAATCATGCAATGATTTTAAAGTTTCATTATCGACAGAATGCGCATTTGGCAGGTGAGCCAACTTAAGCTTTAAACATTGCAATCTCTTGACATTAAACACGATACTGAAATGGCTTTACTTTTTCAAGCGAAACTTCAACATTTATGAATTTCGTGTAACAAAGTTTACTGTGATTAAAAGGTCCACTACATGACAGAGCAGGCCTTTTTCTGCCCATTTTGGGAAAAAGACCCTGGACAAATTGGGAAAATTTACGCCGTAAATTTTGCCCAATTGGGAAAAAATTTAATCGCTTTACGCCTCAAATTGGGAATTTTCATAAGTTAGTTGTACATAAATATCAGGTTGTTTTAATTGCCTGGTTTCAATACATGATACATGATTTAAATATTGTTATTTTTATAGTATTTCCTAATGTAAACATTTGTATATTTGACCTGACTTTGTAAAAAAGTAAAAAAGTAAAAAAAGTAAAAAAAAAAAAATGGGGAATTTTATTTCAGAATTGGGAAAAAACAACTATATTTGGCATTGGGAACGGGTCCGATAGTCGAACCCGTGAGAATCGTAGAAAAAGGCCTGCAGAGAGTTGTCCTTTTTGGAATTAGTTATAGCCCCTTTTTGTACAAAACACGTTGAGATATATCTGGAATTCATATTACATGTACTTGCAATTAGGTGTAGATAATATTGTAGTCATAGACAATTTTTTTTTTTGAATATGCGTTTCTCTTTTCCTTTCAGTATATATCATCAATAGTAGTATGCATTCACATTCCATTCTGATGAATAATAATTAAAAATGTATCAATTTGTCTTCAATTGAAGAAAATCTAGATAAGAGGTAGTTAAAAAAATCAAATTTTGTTTTATTAAAGCCTTTTATATAATAAAACCTCGATATTGAATAGAGTACTATTGTTTTAGATTGTATAATAAATATTTGATTGAGCGTTTTTTTCCCAGGTAAACTGCAGAGTCAGGGACCAGTGCAGAGTCAGGGACCAGTGGCAGAGTCAGGGACCAGTGGCAGAGTCAGGGACCAGTGAAAATAAACAGTTTAAAGTCCCTATCCCACCATCAGCAGGCAGATTTTACAACAAACGTACATAAGTTTATAAACCTACTGACGATAAGGTATATACATAATTTACATATTTTGAGAATCCAGACTCTATATACACAATATAAACGGCTTTAACCAGCCAGGCCAAAACCAAAAACAGGTGTGTTAAGAGTTGACAAAGTCATAAATCATTTTGCGCATATTCAGTCCTGGGTATTTTTAGAATCCGTAGTGCAATTTTTGCTGTTATTTGGCGGGTTAGTTTCTTTAAACTAAGTTTATGTAACATCAGGGTTCTTATTGTTTAAATCATTCGATGAGCTTTAAGAATTCTATGGAAACTGACCAACAAGTTCTCTCCACAGGCCAAGAACCCTGGTAACATTTACATGTGACATTTATTGAAGTGGGGAAGCCAGGAACCAGAAAACCATGTCTGTTGTGATGCTGCAGATTGGTCAGTGCGGGAACCAGGTTGGAGGTCAACTGTTTGGCGGTCTTATTGACGACACATACGCTAAGCTGTCACAGGTACATAATTCTCACATTTGTTGGATGCCATCACAGACCTTATAAGAAATAGATATGAAATTGTCTAAATTGGATGTGGCATACTGTGAACATTTCAAGAAATATTACCTTACTTTAAATACACATATCATGAAGAGTTGCATACATACTTCATATATGTCAAAACCTATCACAGTTTTATTTCTCTTTCCAATCTTGGTATTTTCCTTATTGTACTTTTGGTTTTAACGAGAATAGCCAAAAATGACGATATGTTTTACTTACACAGCTTTTTTAATAAAATTTCTTATTTTGAAAATAAAGATAAACTATTTGAATCCCATTTTACTATTCATTGTAAATCTTTTGAATCCATTCATTCTCATCAATGTCTACGAATATTTGAGACAGGAGTTTGAAGGAAACAAAGGTGCCATATGATATGTTTTGCAACTTCACAGGTTCAGAAAGGCCGTAAACTTGTCTGTGATGCCATCTTACGAAGTGACATTTTATGTAGGTTTATTAATTTTCAGCCTTAATGGAGATAATTCAGACATTGTGTATATGTTGAGTTTTTATGGCCAAACTATCTCATGAAGAATAATTACATCAGTTCTTCACAATGATTTAATTTTTATCATTAACTCATTTAAAATAGTTTGAATATATTAGGGAAGTATTGTAGTACATACATGACATAGTATATAACATTGCATGTGTTGAAAATGACGTAAGACACCATACAAAAACAAATAAATCTTCCAGATCTGCCGATCCCTCCAGTCCCTTTAATACATGTTGATTTTCTTGTCAGTAGCTCAGTGTCACAGTTCAATTGGAACTTATAGTCACATCAACAGTTAAGGTCATATGGCGACATTCCAGCTTCCATTGATGGAGGAAGACCCCAGGTGCCCCTTCGGAAAATTTTCAGGCACATGCGGCCACCTGGGTAGAACCACCTGCATTCTTAAAACCAGCTGGATAGCTTCCTCATATAAAGATTCCTGGTCCCAGGAGGGCTCGAACCCACAGCTGGTGTACTGTTCTAAACCTTTCTGGATATGAGTCCTGATGGGACTAAAGGATAGGGTTCTACGTTTTCTGGATATCAATCCTGGTAGGACTGAAGGCCTGGAGTCTAAATCTTGCTGGATATAAAATTAAAATTGCAGGTTATTGTTTTAATAATTGATTTCTTATTATATTACAGGTGAATGTTTCTGCAGGGAAGAACAGTGACTATATTGAGGAGGTTCTAGAGAGATTCTTTGTTTGTCCCGACAAGCCGAACATGGTACCAGAAGCCAGGGCTGTCATGGTGGATATGGAACCCAAGGTTTGTGATACTTTGTAAACTAATCTAGTTGTTTAACTGTAAGAAAAGTGCGAAATGGAATATGTTTGCTATTACAAATATTTTTCATAAAAGTCTTTTGAACATCTGACAGACTTTTATATTTCTTTTTTTTAGATTTTTTTTTATTTATTTTTTTATTCATACAAGTTAACTTGAGTGGAGAGGTAGGAGGCAAATCTCTGTTAGACATGGCTAAGAGCTGGGCTTGAACTCAAATCACACAGTTATAAATTACATATATCTTGATACATATAGCTTTTACAGGTCTTTTAAAAACGTATATACAAAGAAATATGTACCAGTATACTAGGAATACCCTGCCAAAGAAAATAACCAGTAAGCTATAGTTTTTGATGATTCATTGACTGATCTTGAGCATTTTTAAACGCTAAATATTAGCGCACATTTTTATTTTAAGAAACATTTCAACTTACCAATTTATTATTTTTTTATATCACAGGCTATTGCCCAAACATGCTCTGAGGCAAGACGTTCAGGTAGATGGGTGTATCCAGATAAACAGCAGTTCTGTCAGAAGAGGGGCTCGGGTAACAACTGGGCCCACGGATACAGGTAACACTTGTTGTCTGTGGCAAGTTCCATCAAGCTATATCCATAGTGTTTGTGCTGCCATTGCAGTCGGAGTTTCAGCAGCCCTGATAAATTTATTGCCAGCAAAAACATGAATATAGGGGATGGTTGCTTTAACAGCCACCTGCATCTATATGTCACCTGCATATATATGTCACCTGTCTGTGCTACAAAGGGACCAGAATTATTATAATCTACTAACTTTAGAAGACGGCTCACCACTGTTAAAAACATAAATAATATATGTATAAAGATTTTCCCTGATAGTTATCGATAGACTTATTCATCGGACCGCCAAAGATTAAAATTGGAGATAAGGTTAGTGACGGTAAAAATATAAAACTTTGAGAAGGGTTATACTGCAAATGAATGAATTCTGATATAAATAAGACAATTTCTTTAAAGAAACTCGTCCACCATATAACAGAATTATACTACAAAGCCGTTTATCTAAATTCTGTCCAGGTATTCAGGTCATATAATTATGTATATTTACTACCTATTAGACCAGAAGGCCTGGGCCTGCACTTAATTTTCACGTGCATGGTTGACAAATACAACAATGAAATAATAGTATATGAATTTGTTGAATTTTGAAGTGTGATTTTGCTTATTTATATCTAAATATACGCCAAAACGCACCAGAGACGTACTATGTTTTCAAAATTTTCCGGGGAAGCATGCCTGGACTCCAATAGAAATAGTTGGGCCTGCACATCAAAAAATGTCTAGCTACCCTCCTGGACACAATATAAATGACTTTAACCAGCCAGGCCAAACCAAACAACTGGTGCATCGAAGTTAGAGTTACCAACTCATAATTCATTTAAAGAATATTCAATCACAGATATTTTAAGAACCATAAATAAACTTATATATTTTAATCGGCAGGCCCGACTATTTCAAGTGGGGTAATCTTGTAATAATAACTTTACATCAGATAGATCATGAAATTTTGCATTATTGTCTCCCTTTATTTTGTTTATCACTATTGCTTTCCCAGGATTCATGGTCCGGCTGCTGAAGGGGCCATTATGGAAATGATTCAGAAAGAGGCTGAAAAGTGCGACAATCTCAGTGGGTTCATGACTTTTATGAGTTTGGCAGGCGGCACAGGCTCGGGTGTCGGAGCCTACGTGACCCAGTGTGTAAAAGATGAGTTTCCCCACGCTTTCTTACTGAATCAGGTCGTGTGGCCGTATAATACGGGAGAAGTTATTGTGCAGAATTATAATGCAGTTTTGACGCTATCGCAGCTGTATCAGAGCTCGGACGCGGTGCTAGTTATGGAGAATGATCAGCTGCATAAAATATGTAAACAATTGTTGAACATCAGTAAGATTAGTTTTAAAGACATCAATAAAGTGCTTTGTCACAAACTGATGGGCATTTTACAGCCGGCTGTCTCTGAAAAGTTTGAAGGTCATAAGACATCGAATACCTTAGGTAGGTTCAAAAGGTTGATTCTTTATATTATTGCCTTGAAATATTTTGTACAATACTATCGAGGTATAACAGTATTATGTATATTTCTAATACACCCTCACTATATAGCCTAGTTTAAAATATTTTGTTAAATTTTAACGATATATCACTGCAATTATTGCAACGTTAGGAGAGTAAGCAGGGCAATGTGAAAGATTCCAGTTGTTTATTTTCGCATTTTAGGGGTATTAGAATAGAAATAGAGCATCGTTTACGGTGTATTGTCGTGTAATATTATGCACTATTTTCGCATTTTAGGGTATTAGAATAGAAATTACGGTAAATATTACATGATAATTCACCGTAAACGATGTTCTATTTCTATGTAATACCCATAAAATACGCAAATTACACAATAATTCACTGTAAACGATGTTCTATTTCTATTCTAATACCCCTAAAATCAGAAAATAGTGCACACAACTGAAATCTTTCACATTGCCTTGCTTACTCTCCTAACGAGCCCAACAATGTTTCATTTCTTAAATAAATATATGGAGCGCTGTGGTCTAGTGGTAGAGCGTTGGACCCATGATCCAAAAGTCATGGGTTCGATTTCCATCATTGCCATATGCGTTGTGTCCCTGAGCAAGACACTTTATCTGCATTGCTTAGTACTGGTTCTACCCAGGAAGACATCGAGAGTGATTCAAATAAGTTCATAGAGCTTTTGTTACAATCGATGTAAAATAAATAAGTTTAAACTAAATAAATATAAGGAGTATTGCATTTAAACATACCCTTACCCTATGGATGGCACTTTAACATTGCATTGTCAGTTATAATTATCACTATGTTGTGTCCTATACTTGAAGAACACCTGGTTCCCTGTACATAATCAAACTTGCATACCCACATTACTGTAGGTGAGATGCTAGAACATTTGGTTCCCACTGCATAACCAACCTTCCTTGCCTTATTTACAGTAGGAACACCTGGTTCCCTGTACATAACCACCCTTACATATCTAATTTACTGTAGGTGAGATGTAAAAATACCTGGTTCCCTGTACATATACTGCACGAACAACTGGTTCGCTGTAAATAACCACATTTCCATATCTAATTTACTGGATGTGAGATGTTGGAACACCTGGTTCCTTCTGCATAACCAACCTTGCATGCTTAATTTACTGTAGGAACACCTGGTTCCCTGTAAATAACCACATTTGCATGTTTAATTTACTGTTACCTGTACATACGGTAACCACAATTGCATATCTAATTTACTGTAGGTGATATGTAGGAACACCTGGTTCCCTGTACATAACCACACTTGCATATCTAATTTACTGTAGGTGAGATTTAGGACCAACTAAGTCCCTGTAGATATACTGCGGGAATATCTGGTTCCCTGTAAATAACCAGACTTCCATATCTAATTTACTATAGGTGAGATGTTGGAACACCTAGTTCCCTGTACAGACTACAAACTCCTCACTGTGAAGAACATACCCCAAATGTCGGACACATCCAAGGACTTCAGCACATTCCAATGGCATGGTCTGCTCAAACATCTGCGACAAATGCTGATAGCTAATGCTGCCATGGAAGAAGGTAACATACTTTACGTTTAACTAATACAAGTTTTTGGCATTTTACTAATTGGTCAGCCAGTCACTTCAGGACCCCCACTTCATGTTCTTTTTCAATTTTTGTCATGCTCATTGAACCTGCAAGTGTAAACGTGGGAAGGTGGCTCCATCGTTAATGAAGTGTCTACTTTAGAATTTGCAGCAACTGCAGTTCTGGAGGTTGGAAGGTTCTGGGGCCATTTTTCCATATTGTTGATGTTAGGAGGACGAACCTGACATGTTCATTCCTATTTGGCACCATATAACCTTTCTTGTGTTTGTGTGCCATAAAACCCAATTAAAACTTTCTTTCATGAATCATATTTAAATGCTTTATCTTAAACAGAATATTAAGTTAACCTTTAAAGGCTAGGTAAAAATTAGATCAACTTTCCCTTTATAATTGATAGATCTGTTAATCTCGCCCACAGTGTTCAAGCCCAATTTGGCCACAATATGTAATTTATCAACAGGTTTATTTGAATTGTTGTTTAAAGGCTCACATTATCTTTGGTTATTATGAGTCTACATAGAGAGAGGGAAAGGTTAGGTAGAAAGCTGGGAACCGTGCATTACTTACAATTAATTGCAATACTATGGTACTTAAACGTGCCCAAAGGATAGACTCTAACACATGGGACAAGATGAACGAGGCTAAAGGAAGTGTTTGCACCAAGAAATGCCAAATAAATCCTGTAACATCGATGAGACTCAACATATATGATCTCAGGGTTCAGACTTCCCCATGTTATTCACTAGGCCACAGTGTCCTATCTCTACAGGTGCAAATACCTGATGTGATTTGAATTGGTCAAAGGACATGGCCGCATACATATTGGATTGCTAGGTTCAATACATACCTTACAGGAAAAGTAGACTGGTATACTGGTACCCAGAATGATTACAGGCAGGGATAGGTAAACAATTATCACATATTTAAACTTGCAGTGTGAGAATGTTATAAAACCATGACATAAATATCTTTAAACACTAGTGTAATAAATATGCAAATAAAGGCCGAATCATCGCTTCAGTTTCGATCCGGTAAGAAAAAGACCGAAACAACATGCAACAACAATACATTTATAGGCAGATAAATTAATAAATATATGTTATGTGGCGTGATAGAATCTCACCTCTGCCTATATCACATTTAATGTTGAAAGTATTAAACTTGTTAGTCAAAATTGATATGATGCTCGGCACATTTAATATTGAATTTATTAAATTTGTTGGAAAAATTGTTTTGATGCTCTGCACAGCACATCATATAATTTTATTCAACTTATTTAATAAATTCAATATTAAATAGGCACTCATGTAAGACCGTCTATATACATACGCAATGTCATACAAAGCCAAAGTCATTAAGAGAACTGGGAGTAAATTATCCTAATCTAGCACTACAAACATTTTTGGTATAATTTCAGGCATAGACTGGCAAGTGAGGTTAGAAGACAGTCGGAGATCTCTGGCCAACACACTTATTCTTCGTGGAAAAGATCTAGAAACTGTCGACACAGCGGCATTCTCCGATTCTAAACTTTATCCACAATGGGTTCCGCACAGCGACACTCTTTCTATATACCGTCAACCAAGGATCTTCCATAACTATGAGAAATGTGCAACTCTTATATCGAACAATAAATCTCCAGTTGCATCATTGAACTCTGTGATTGGTAAGGCCTGGAATATGTTTTCTTCACGTGCGTATATTCATCAGTATGTTAAACATGGACTATCCGAGGAGGATTTTGTAGACAGTTTTGTCACTTTGGAACAAGTTGTGGCGAATTACTCGAAATTATAGTTATAAATTAGATGTGCTATGTCCGAGTTTTGTTTTTATAATAGCGTTCATATTTTGCTATAAAGCTTTCAGAGTGTCTTAATTTATGAATATCCAACAATTTAAAACCATTTTTAGCTCGACTGATCAGAGAACAGCAGAGCTTATGGAGTGGTGCGGCGTCCGTCGTCCGTCCGTCCGTCTGTCTGTCTGTCCGTTAACTTTTATTTGTAGCGACTACTCCTCTGAAACTACAGGATGGATATTTATGAAACTTTACAGAAATGTTGCTCATGAAGTCTAGTTGATCCTAGCAAAAATTCAAGTTGATGTGAAATCCAAGATGGCCGCCAAAGCTAAAAATAGATTTTTAAAATACAAGTTTGTAGCGACTACTTCTTGAAAACTACAAGTGATATTGATATGGGACTTTTTCTAAAATAATCAATATGACATGGTGTTGGTCCTTGTCGAAAATCGTTTTGATTCAACATTAAACATGGCTGCCAGCGGCCATCTTTGTTTACATAGATCTATATAGTAAAAATTTGTAGCGACTACTCCTCTGAAACTACTTGGCGGATTTTTATGAAACTTTACAGGAATGTTGCCCTTGATGTCTAATTGATCCTAGCAAAAATTCAGGTCAGCCAGAAATTCAAGATGGCTGCCAAAGCTAAAAGTAGATTTTTAAAAAATAAGTTTGTAGCGACTACTTCTTGAAAACTATAAGTGATATTGATATGGGACTTTTTTTAAAATGATCAGCATGACATGATGTTGATCCTAGTCGAACACTCTTTTGATTCGACGTTAAACATGGCTGCAAGTGGCCATTTTTGTTTACATAGAGTTATATAGTAAAAACTTGTAGCGACTACTCCTATGAAACTACTTGAAGAATGTTCATGAAACTTCACAGGATGGTTTCTCTTGATGTCTAGTTGATCCTAGAAAAATTTCAGGCTGACCGGAAATTCAAAATGGCCGCCACGGCTAAAAATAGATTTAAAATAAATAAATTTATAGCGACAACTACTTGAAACCTGTAAGAGATATTGATATGGGACTTTTTCTAAAATGATAAGTATGACATGATGTTGATTCTTGTCAAAAATGATTTGACATTAAACATGGCCGCCAGCGGCCATCTTTGTTTACATAGAGTTATATAATGAAAACTTGTAGCGACTACTCCTATGAAACTACTTGATGGATTTTCATGAAACTTCACAGGAATGTTGACCTAGCTATCAAAAATCTATCAATAGAGCTTCAAGGTCATTGACCTCTTGTTGGATAGAAAATCGAGAAAAATATATTTTTCCAAATTTTTTCGTGCAGCAGAATTTTGTATTGAAAATGACCCATCAAAAGCAGCGTTCGCGCATGAAATTTTTATTTCTCAGCCGATTTTGAAAAGTAAGGTATTTTTATTTACCACTAAAAATATCTGTTTCACTGATATAAACCTTATTTAGGTACTAGATGCATTTTGTCTGAAAAGTCCAAAATACCTTAGGCTGGAACAAGCACCCCAAACAATAGTGTATACATTATTGCATTCAATACATTGGGAATACAATGAAAACTTACACTACACACACTTGTCAAATGTTTGTCTTCATAGTTGTTATTTTAAATGTGATACATTGAAGTACATATATTTTAGAAATGCTCGAAGCTTCTGATGATAATTCGATGTATTCTAGCAAAGAATATTTCAGACATTCCCTACTTAAAAAAAATTTGTTTAGAAAATTTGTTGTATCGCCTTTTTAAAAAAAACAACACACCATATATACAGGTCACACCAGTTGTCTAGCTTTCATATCAGTTACAGACCTACATACACGTGTATTAGTGTACCAATAGCTCAGTGGTAGTCTCCGATTGTCATTTGAAAGGGACTGGGTTCGGATCCCGATGTTTAAAGATGGCGCCATGGTGTTATGGTTAGCATCGCAGTTTAGTAACCAAGGGATCACGTGTTTAACCCTAGCTATTCCAACTAGGACCCAGTTTGGGTTACTTATCGAAATACTTAACCAGTATTCCCCGCATTGCCGTTCCTTTAGATGAGACTTACAACCGCGGTTCCCTCATACCACAGATACCGGTTTAAAAAAACATGTCATATGTCTATTAAAACAGTTTTTAATGGACATATAAGATTATTTTTTTTAAAACCGGTATCTTTGCCTCATACAATCAATGCATAAGAAATAGTCCTGTTTACCTGATCTACCTGATAGCTGACCTTGGGAATTCTCCCTTGATTGATTTGGTGGATGGACTATAAACATTGAATTACACACTTGCGTCCATCGTCTTCATAGTCTGGCATCAAAGAAACTTAAAGTTGGGTATAACCTTTTCCTTTCTCATAATTATGTCTTCATCAAACTTTTGATATATATGTATACACTTCATAACAATAGTCACATGACCTAACCAATGTACAAAGGTCAAGGTCAAGTTCTGGATTCAAAGGTAATTTTTTGGTCACAAAAACATAACTCATATTAACTGTTTCCTTCCTTCATATTTCTTCAACACTTCAACAAACTTTCAACATATACCAGTACACTTCAAGATAAAAGTCACGTGACCCTATCAAATATATAAATGTCAAGGTCTGAGTTAAAACCTCATTTTTTTGGTTACAAAACATTACATAGGGTATCTTTCTTTAACTTTTTTTCCCTCAAGATGTCTTCATCAAACTTTCAACACACACACACAAACACACACACACACACACACATATAACAATAGTCACATGACCAAATAAGCAAGCAAATAAAGGTGAAGGTCACAGACAATGTCAAAATTTGTTATTTGAGCACGAACAATTAGCTTTCCCTGTAGTTTTTCCATTTCTTCATACAACTTTGGATGTTTTTATCACCACAACAATGTATAACATTTAAGATAAAATAAATAAATGAAGTTCAAGGTCACAGCCATACTACAACAATGTATAACATTCAAGATAAAATAAATAAATGAAGTTCAAGGTCACAGCCATAGTCATTGTTTCAGTTTAATTAATATTTTAAACTCGATTTCTTTGGAGAGAAAACATAGATATTGTCACCATCTGAGCGTCGTCCTTGTTAAATGCAACGTCAGGTTCAAGGGACACACGGCAATCTTGATTTTTTAAAAACTCACGGCGTCCAGTTAGTTTTTCTAAATAACTTGCTTTTGTTCAATCATTAATATTAATTATGCAAATTGTATTTACATATTACTAACTATTATATTGCACCAATATATATTTATTTTTTTTGTAGATTAATGAAGACACTTGAAATGTCAATTTTTTAGCTCTACTTATGGGATGGCGAGTTGTCCGTCGTCCGTCCATCCGTCGTCCGTCTGTTAACTTTTGAACACTCTAGGGCCTTCAATATTAATCATGTCTTTACGAAACTTTGCCAGTGTCTTTATATCAATGAAAGCTCGGACAAGTTCGAAAACCAGCCGGATCTGATAAATTTCACCGGAGTCATGGCCCTTGTTTTGCTGAAAAATGCCATATTAAGCCTTGTGAACATTCTAGCACCTTCATTTATTATTTGATCTTTACCAAACTTGCGCAGATTGTTAATATCAATAAAAGCTCGGACAAGTTCGAAAACCAGTCAAATCGGATTAGTAACACCAGAGTTATGGCCCTTGTTTTTTCTGAAATGTTGCTATTTTCTGCCTTGTGAACGCTCTAGCACCTTCATTTATTATTTCATCATTACCAAACTTACACAGATTGTTAATACTAATGATAGCTTGGACAAGTTCGAAAAATGGCAAGATCGAAATAATTTCACCGTAGTTATGGCCCTTGTTTTGCTGAAAAATGCCATATTAAGCCTTGTGAACACTCTAACACCTTCATTTATTATTTGATCTTTACCAAACTTACACAGATTGATAATATTGATGAAAGCTCGAAAACAATCGAAAACCAGCCAGATCGGACTATTAACAGCGGAGTTATAGCCCTTGATTTAGTTAAAAATGCTATATTTTGCCTCGTTAAGACGATAGGGCCTTTATCTTTCATTCGATCTTGAACAAACTTTACCAGATTGTTTATATGAATGAAAGCTCAAACAAGTGCGAAGACCAGCCAGATCGGACCAGTAACAGCGGAGTTATGGCCCTTGATTTAGTTAAAAATGCTATATTTTGCCTCGTTAAGATGATAGGGCCTTCATTTTTCATGCGATCTTTATGAAACTTTACTAGATTGTTAATATCAATGAAAGCTTGGACAAGTTCAAAAACCATTTGGACCATTTAATCGGAGTCGTGGCCCTTGATTTTCTGAAATATGCTATATCTTGGCCTCATTAAGACGAAAGGGCCTTCATTTGGCCGGATTTCATTGAAACTTTGCAGGGATGATCAGTACCAAGCCTAGTTGTACATAGTCACCGTGTTCCAGTTGAATGATTTTGGCGGAGTTATAGCCCTTTAAAGGTTTTAATACACAGACTTTGTTCCGACTAGTTCTCCTGAACCCCTGGCCGGATTAAACAAAACTTTAGGGATGATCAATTCTATGTCTTGTTGATCAAATCATCGCCGTGTACCGGTTGAATGATTTTTGGCAGAGTTATGGCCCTTTAAAGGTTTTAATACACAAACTTTGTTCTGACTAGTTCTCCTGAACCCCTGGCCGGATTTAAACGAAGCTTTTTAGGGATGATCAATTCCATGTCTAGTTGTGCAAATCATTGCCGTATTCCGGTTGAATGATATTTGGCAGAATTATGGCCCTTTAAAGGTTTTAATACACAAACTTTGTCTGATCTACTTCTCCTGAACCCCTCGACAGATTTCAGTGAAACTTTGCAGGGATGATCAGCACCAAGCCTAGTTGTGCATGTCATCGTCACGTTCCGGTTTAAGGATATTTGGCAGAGTTATGGTCCTTTAAAGGTTTTAATACACAAACTTCTGCTGAACCCCTCGCCAGATTTCAGTGAAACTTTGCAGGGATGATCAGCACCAAGCCTAGTTGTGCATGTCATCGTCACGTTCCGGTTTACAGATATTTGGCAGAGTTATGGCCCTTTAAAGGATTTTGATACCACAATTTTTTTCCGGGCTAGTTCTCCTGAATGTAGACGAAACTTGACAAGGATGATCAGTATCAAGCCTAGTTGTGCATATCATCGCCATATTTCGGTTAAATGATTTTTGGCAGGGTTGTGACACAAACTTTGTCCAGATTAGTCTCTTCTGAACTCTTTGCCAGATTTCACCGAGTCTTGGCGAGGATGATCAGTACTAAGCCTAGTTGCACCTGTCATTGCCATGTTCTGGTTGAATGAATTTTGGCAGAGTTATGAGCCCTTAAAGGTTTTAATACACTTACTTTGTCTAGACTAGTTCTCCTGAACCTCTGGCTGGATTTCAATGAAACTTTGCAGGGATGATCAGTACCAAGCCAAGTTGCATATATCATCACCAATGAATGATTTTTGAAAGACTTGTGGCCCCTTATACATAAACTTTATCTTGAGCCAGTAGAGCGTCCTCAGGACCTCTTGGGCCTCTTGTTATTTAATGATATGCAAGTAGTTTTAAAGTTGCAATGATACAGGATTAATAAATAGAGGTGCTAATTTTAATGCTTTATATAAAACTCAAGATTGCCATGTGTCCCTAGAAGTGTTTGCGTTTAGCTCAATGTATCATGAAGTATTACTGCTACAGCAATCACACGTGCATCTAAGGTTGTTTATACTAATTCATCCTTTCCTTTGTTATATTTGCTTAGTTTCCCTGGTTCGGTCCCTGTTCTTTAAGGTTTAAGTTTTTGCGTTTAGCTCGTGTTCAGTGCAATATCCCTGTGGTAAAATATGCCCCCGCATCTGCCTGGTTGGGGGTGGTGTCACAGCTTTACATAAACATATATAGGAACATCTTTAAAACAGACCTCTTCTCATCTAGAGGTCTAATATTTTGCATGTGGCATAAGCGTACTGCATGGTACCATTTTTGTCTTGCCTTTTCGAAGAAAAAAAGAGACACAAGCTTTTCCGGCGCTGCGGCGGCTGCGGCGTCAACATTCAAGTTTTGCGTTTAGGTCATTTTCTCACAAACTGTATGCACTAGATCTTTCAAACTTTGCTTATAGTTGTATACTGGGTGGTACATTGCAACGTGACAAAGCAAATGTGGAATTGACCTTGACCCTCCAAGCAAAGCGCAGATAACTTAATATTTTTTAGGTTCAACTTTTGCGTTTAGGTCACTTTTTCACAAACTGTATGCACTCTACCTTTCAAACTTTGCTTATAGTGGTACATCGCAATGTGACAAAGCAGATGTGGATGTGACCTTGACTCTCCAAGCAAAGGGCAGATAACCTTATATCTTTTACCTTCAACTTTGGCGTTTAGGTCACTTTTTCACAAACTGTATGCACTAAGACCTTTCAAAATGTGCTTATAGTTGTATCTCAAGTGGTACATTGCAACGTGACAAAGCAAATGTGGATGTGGCCTTGACCCTCCAAGCAAGGGGCAGATAACTTAATAATGTTTACCTTCAACATTTGTGTTTAGATCATTTTCTCACAAACTTTATGCATTGCACCTTTCAAACTTTGTTTCTTGGATAGTACATCACAACATGTCAAAAAGCAAATGCTTGACCTTCACCATCAAGCAAAGGGCAGATAACCTTAATTGTTACATTTACATCACTTTCTCATGAAATATAACTATGCACTAGATGTTTTAAACCTTATGTATAGCTTATTCTTTGAAAGACAGAACATTCTATTTTGACATAGTTGTGTCTTGGGTAGTGCATCTTTCTGGATGCATGGATTTCATCTATGACCTTGACCTACTTTTTGGAGCTGATGATTTTTTAGCAAGTTCGTGCTCAGTGCTCAAAGGGGAGCTATTGTGACTACTCTTCGTCTGTTGTCTGTGGTCAACTCTCGGTCGAGTTTGATAATGGGGGCCAAGTTCGGACCTGTAACACCAGAGTTATGGACCCTGACTTAGCAAAAAATGTGTTGATGCGCCTTAAAACCCAATTCAATTCAATTCAATTAGCAAAAAAGCAGTTTTCCATCTTGTTTACATGATAGAGGCCATATTTCTTGAGCAATCTTAACCAAACTTGCACAGATTGTATATGACCATAAGATCTCGGACGAGTTTGATAATGGGCAAGATCAGACCAGTAACACCAGAGTTATGGCCCCTGAATTAGCCCTCTTATTTTTTTACTAGAATGGCATTTTGTTTTTAAACAAATGCACTTAATTGTCATCTCAGCCAACTCCATTGTTTTTAGTTACTAAAAGGTTTACAAGCTTTCATTTAAGCTCGATGTACATGGAAGGTGAGCCTGGCATATTCATGCCTTTTAGGCGCCATATAACCTTTTCATGTGTTGGTGTGCCTTAAAACCCCAATTCAATTAAGCGTCAGTGACCAGTTTATTTTTAAGTCCCGCCCCTGTTAGGCGAGACATGTGAATCCGCGGATTTCTTGTTAGCTCTACTGGCCAAGGGCCAGCAGAGCTTATGGGATGGTGTGTTGTCTGTCCGTCGTCTGTCTGTCGTCTGTCGGCCGTTAACTTTTCTTCAAACGACTTCTCCTCAGAAACCGCTTGGTTAATTTTGACCAAACTTCACATGGATGATCCTTAGATGAATGATAGATTTGTTAAAATTAGGTCGCGCTACATCCAAGATCGCTGTCAGTACCATATATGGTCGAAACCTTAAAAAAATCTTCTTCTCCAGAACCGCTGGACAGATTTCAACAGTTTTCCTTTTAAAATGATCGCAAGCGCCTAGACTATCAAGTTTGTTCAAATAAAGTCCCCGTGGTAAAAAATGGCCGTGCCCCGGGGGTCCAAAGTTTGTATATTGAGGTTTTGCATGTTTTTCATATAGACATATAGGAAAAAACTTTAACAAATCTTCTTCTCTGAAACCACAAGGCACAGAGCTCTCATGTGTTACATGTAGCATCAGCTTATGGTCCTCTACTAAGTTTGTTCAAATGGTGACCCTGGGGTCAAATTTGTCCCCGCCCCGGGGGTCACAGTTTTACATAGACTTATATAGGATTTTTTAAAAAAAAATCTTATTCTCGGAAACTACAACAGCCAGAGGTTTGATATTTTGCATTTACTATAAGCTTATATGGTCCTTTACCAAGTTTGTTCAAATGGTAACCCTAGGGTCACATTTGGCCCCGCCCCAAGGGTCACATGTTTTACATAGACATGTATAGGGAAAAACTTAAAAAATCTTCTTCTCTGAAACTGCAAGAGCCAGAGGTTTAATATTTTGCTGTTGTTATAAGCTTATGGTCCTTAACCAATTTTGTTCAAATGGTGACCCTGGGTCACATCTGGCCACGCCCCGGGTTCACAGTTTTGTCAATGAGAGCTCGGTCAAGTTCGAAAACCAGCCAGATCGGACCAGTAACAGCGGAGTTATGACCCTTGATTTTGTTAAAAATGCTAATATTTGCCTCGTCATACGACAGGGCCTTCATTTTGCCAAACTTTACCAGATTTTCTGAGTTTCTTTTTTTATATTTTTTTTTATTATTTTTATTTATTTATTTATTTACTTTTAATTTTATTTTTTTATTTTTGATATTATATTATTATTTTTTTCCATTTTCATTTTTGTTCTTTTTTTTTTCAATTTTGTTATTTTGTTATTTTTTTATTTATTGTTTTTTTTTCTGTTTTTTTTTTTATTTTTAGCTCTACTAGCAGAGCTTATGGGATGGTGTGTTGTCCGTCTTCCGTCGTTAACTTTTCTACAAACGACTTCTCCTCAGAAACCGCTTGGCTAATTTTGACCAAACTTCACATGGATGATCCTTAGATGAATGCTTTTTAGATTTGTTAAAATTAGGTCAGCGCTACATCCAAGATGGCTGCCATTACCATATATGGTCGAAACCTTAAAAAATCTTTGTTTCAAATTTTTAATTTTTTATTTTATTTTTATTTTAATTTTTTTTAATTTTTTTTTTTATTTTTTTTTTTTGATTGATTTGAATTTATTTTTTTTCATTGTCTTTTGAATTACTTGACACTTACTTGAAAATTTCTTGTCGGCGCTACTCATCCTAAATGCCTAATTGAATTTCGACGAAACTTGGCAGGAAGCATCGATAAGATGTCTAGTTGTGCATATCACGCTTTTGTTCCAGTTCGCAGATTTTTGACAGAGTTATGGCCCTGTGACATTTTTATTTTAAATTTCTTGTCGGCGCTACTCCTCTTAAACGGCTTGTCTAGTTGTGCAAAGCGCGGTATATCAATGAAATCTTGGACAATTTCGAAAACCAGCTAGATCTTATTAGTAATAACAGAGTTATGGCCCTTGATTTGTTGAAAAATGCTATATTTAATTTTCCTTTGTTAAATCTATAGGACAAGAGAGCTATATCTAGCTATATCTATCTAAATCTATAAGAGCTGTTTTAGTAGAGCGTCCACAGGCCCTCTTGGGCCTCTTGTTTTTAAATTAGTGACCCTTGAGTAAAATTAAATAATGGCCACGTCACGTGTTTTACACAGACATGTATATGGAATAAAATTTGATTTTTTTCTTTGAAACCACAAGGCAGGGTGCAATAAGAATCAGAGATTTTGGCGGGAAATAAATATTTTGGCGGGAAATGAAAGATCGACACACATCAATAGACGTTATTCCGCCAGATATTTTACCCGAAAGGAAAAATAGAGACACCTCTTTTGTTGCATTTGTATATATAGGTGTAAATATGTTGTACCTAACGGCACTATTTATTTGTATTGAGGACTGTGTTAGAGAGAAATGAAGAATGACTAAGTTTCGGATCAAATTTGTTTTCTAGATGCGAGGCAACAAGAAAAGACTACACTGAGATGGAGATGCTGAACTCTCGGGATTTATTCCAAAATTAAAATTCAAACATAAATATATCAGCTATTACAGAAGTTCATGTAAACCGCTTAATCCTTTATTTCCAGTCATTCCACATTTAGCGCCCGCAATTTTACAACCGAATGTGATCGCTTCTTTAATAGTTCTTCCCTCACTCAAAGCGTATATTGTTGCTGCATTGAATGTGTCTCCTGCGCTGTTGGTGTCAACAATCTGTTCCGGCGGGAAAGCAGGTGACGTCACGAGATCATGTGACCAGTTTTTAGCAGCAGCACCATCCTCACCCCATGCACAAATCACTGTTCCCCTGAAAAAGAAAAAAATACCACGTTAAAAAGCATGTGAAAAGAATCCAATGGTGAGGTTAGACAAAGCATTAATTATACATTGATTATTTTTGTTGTGAAACAGAGATATTTAAGTTTGAAAATATGCTTGGGCTTTAATGAAAAGTAATAGTATGTCATGGATAACAGATGCATACAATTAACGTTTATCCTACAAGTTATGTGTCACACTGGTTTGAATGCGATAACATTATTAAAACGAGGGATTAAAGAAGTGATGATGTAGGCATATATATCTTTATAAAACGTTGATTTTGTTTTATAAAGAATCGAAAGTTAAATGCTCCTAGAATGGGATTCAATCGGTATGGCTATTTGAAATTAAGACGATAAATGGGGACGAGTTATTTTTTTATAAATCGAAATTAGACATAATATGGGATATCCTAACAAAATATAAGGTGAAATTGCAGACGATACATGTGACGTTATAAGTTGAAACTAGACGTTATAAGTTGAAATTAGACGTTATAAGTTGAAACTAGATGTTATAAGTTGAAACTAGACGTTATAAGTTGAAACTAAATGCGATAAATGGGAAGTGTTAATACTACTATAGCTATAAGGTAAACAACTGTTAACATCATTTTAAGGTAAAACGGACATGTTAATATCGACATAAGGATGTCAATATCGACATAAGGATGTTAATATTGACACAATGGATGTCAATATCGACATAAGGATGTGAATATCGACATAAGGATGTCAATATTGACATAAGGATGTCAATATCGACATAAGGATGTCAATATCGACATAATGATGTGAATATCGACATAAGGATGTTAATATCGACATAAGGCGAAACCGCACACTCGGCCTGATTATATTTGGGCAACATTCGCTATCCTTGCACACAAGCATCAACTAGTAAAACATTAAATTTACGGGGTCGTGAAGTATCACATCATTTCGAAGGTATAGAGCATTCTGATTCACACAAAAAAAATAATGTCAAAGATGACATTCGGTATATGTCAAAGATGACAATCGGTATATGTAAAAGATGACATTTGGTATATGTCAAAGATGACATTCAGTATATGTCAAAGATGACAATCGGTATATGTAAAAGATGGCATTCGGTATATGTAAAAGATGACATTCGGTATATGTCAAAGATGACAATCGGTATATGTAAAAGATGACATTCGGTATATGTAAAAGATGACAATCGGTATATGTCAAAGATGACAATCGGTATATGTAAAAGATGACATTCGGTATATGTAAAAGATGACAATCGGTATATGTAAAAGATGACATTCGGTATATGTCAAAGATGACAATCGGTATATGTAAAAGATGACATTCGGTATATGTCAAAGATGACAATCGGTATATGTCAAAGATGACAATCGGTATATGTAAAAGATGACAATCGGTATATGTCAAAGATGACAATCGGTATATGTAAAAGATGACAATCGGTATATGTAAAAGATGACATTCGGTATATGTCAAAGATGACAATCGGTATATGTAAAAGATGACATTCGGTATATGTCAAAGATGACAATCGGTATATGTAAAAGATGACAATCGGTATATGTAAAAGATGACATTTGGTATATGTCAAAGATGACAATCGGTATATGTCAAAGATGACATTCGGTGTATGTCAAATATGTCAAAGATGACATTCGGTGTATGTCAAAGATGACAATCGGTGTATGTCAAAGATGACAATCGGTATATGTAAAATATGACATTCGGTATATGTCAAAGATGACATTCGGTATATGTCAAAGATGACAATCAGTATATGTCAAAGATGACATTCGGTATATGTCAAAGATGACAATCGGTATATGTCAAAGATGACATTCGGTATATGTAAAAGACATTAACAATGAAGCATAATTATACCTTTCCTTGCAGAGACTTATTAGACCTTCAGCGGCATCTTCTTTACACTGGTACCCCTGCTCGGCTGAGAAAGTCTTGCTCACAAACACATAGTCAACTAGGTGCATGAGATCATCTGTCAGTATTAAAGAAAATCTCACAGTTACAATAGTTTGCTTATTGATGTTTTGTTTGAATTTAATATTTGAAATGTTGCATTGTAATAATGTTTTGGAAAACACATTACTCTAGACTCATATAGCGTAAAACCAGACATAAATATACTTACATATAGTTCCACTGTGATGAGGTCATTTACAATGTATTACACTTTATTCATGTTTTGTATCAGGTCTTACACCATATACTAAATTATATTCCACCTCTCCTTTATGGTTATTTTTTTATTTATTATTTTTTGCCTTAACACATTATTAAAATATTTACTTAGTCCTTGGCGATCTGGTTTCTCCACTTCTAATGAAACTGTTACCTTCTCAGAATCTGTCAGAATTGAATTATGAGCAGAAATCTTTTGTATCATTTTCAACATACTTTCTGTGTTTGGTCTTCCCTGAAAAGACAGTTGATTAAGGACCTATTTCCCAACGCTAAAGGATCATTGAAAGCTTGCTTATCTACTGCTAACATGCTACATGACCGATCAGCTCAGGTATATAAACTGAGGCCCGAGTAAAGTTTTCTGTATGACAAGCATTGTTATATTGAACAGTATCTAGCTTATAACAGTATACAATACTTCAAACTTTACTTTTATGAAGAAGAAAAAATAAACAACAAGTAAGCTGTACTAAATACAAAACTTTGCTGATAATTCATTATTTTCAGAATAAAAACACATCAAAACAGAACTAATGAGACACCTGCTTTTATGTTTTAATGTGTGGGCTTCATACAAAAGCTATATTGGGAGGGCCTCATCAACTGAAACAAAATTGAATACTACCATTTTCTCGTGTAATTGTATGTCCAACAGTTATTTACAGTTACGTATACAAATGTTCTCCTCCCCCAAAAACATATACAATAGGATGAAAATAGGTCCTTAAATGGTGTTTTACGTCATTTTCAGCACCTTTTAGGCTTCATATGACGGTCGAGTTTTTTGTGCTGGAAGCAAACCACTCACTTTTTCCTGGGTAGAACCAGTACTGTTTATTTCCCTCCGTCCGTAAGAATCGACACTTTCTCCTTCGAATCGAGCTCCCAGTGGGATTTGAACCGGCAGCGGTGAGATGCGAGAAGGTTTCGAATGCACCATCTTTACAATCCAAGCCACGGATTCGCTGCTAAAGACATACTTGAATATTCATGCATGAATGTACTATAATGCATTAATAAAACATACTTTATGTTGTGGGGTTATGGGTAAACGCACGTAGAAGCATCATGTATTTCATTTAGAGGGCCTCAATGTTGATACATATTTACTATGTATGCTTATTTGGTAAATTTACTTAACTATAAATAAAAGACTGCAATATTCGTTGCATTACCTACCTCAAAATGAGCCCATTTGTATTCTGATAAATCGAGTTTAGTGTCAAAGACCTCGAATGTTAGTTCTGCATAATTGCTGAAAAAGAAGCACATAGCGGTATTTACCTTTATATTAAATCTCAACCAAACACCATTATAAATCTCAACCAAACACCATTATAATCTCAACCAAACACCATTATAAATCTCAACCAAACACCAATATAAATCTCAACCAAACACCATTATAAATCTCAACCAAACACCATTATAAATCTCAACCAAACACCATTATCAATCTCAACCAAACACCATTATCAATCTCATTTACATGTCCTAAACATGCTGAATGTTAGTTACTTAGCATTTTTTGTTAATGTGTCACCACAAACAAACTATGAACAACTATTATAAAACTATAATATATAAAGTGTATATTAAATACTGACATACGCATTTTGATTGATTTGGGGGAGACTATACACTTGTAGTGTTGTTTAAAGGCTTCCTTTGTTATTTAGAGCTGCACCAAAAAGAGAATGATACCTACTAATTTGGAACTTCCTATCAAATAAATTCATATGGGTTTTACATGTTCGGAGGATAGACACTAATACAAGGGACCTTGACGGTCGAGGCTAAGGATACCTCCTCATTTGCTGGACGAGACCTAGGAGTTTTAAAAAAGTGTCGTGCCCGGAGACCAAAGCCAAAGGTCGGCGGTGAGTCTTGAACCCTTAACTCCGGAATCAAAGACTACCGAGCAATTCAGCAGTACTGCAGGAAAAATTATGTCAGGCATAGCTTATACTAATTATACCTTATAAACTCCTATTTAATATACGACAAAACAAATAACCCGACTTTTGAGCCGACAATATCGTCCTCGATCCGTTCTGTTTGTTGATAATCACTATGGCAACAGGACATTTGTAAAGACCTTCATCATACACTACACAGTTATCTATCTTGACGCCGTACTCGATAAAATCAGCCCTCAGAAATCTGAGAAAGAAAACATGCGTTTTAGATTTATACATTTTGTGCGACTCGATTTTTAATAAAGGTCGTTTATAAATAAACTCAAAATGCCAATGCATTCAAGTACTAGTACTGAAAATACCAACACTTACTTACCGATTTTGTAACAATAACAATTCGTTGAAATGAATGTAAGCAAGAAAATCGAGAGCCTGACGTGAATGGCTGTGCTGAATGTATGCTAAAGTAAAAATTTACCCAATTTCTTGGCTTCTGACCATCGTCCCCATGAACTCGACATTTGCCCCGAGTAAGCCAAGAACAGACGAACTATTAGAGGCGTTGCCACCTCTTTGCCAATAATAATCCTGCGTCCTGAAAACAAGAGGCCTAAGAGGGCCGGTATCGCTCTACTGGCTATATGGAGTCTTTGATGGGAAACACGACAACAACATGCGCATCTAGGCTTGGTACTGATCATTCCTGCCAAGTTTCACTGAAATCCAGCAAGGTGTTCATGAAAAACAGTCTGGATAAAGTTTGTGCATATGGGACCATAACTACTTCGGGGCCAAAAATCATTCAACAAGAACACAGCGATGATATGCGCAACTAGGCTTCGTACTGATCATCCCTGCAAAGTTTCGTTGAAATCCAGCCAAGGGTTCAAGAGAACTAGTTTAGACAAAGTGTGTGTATTAAAAACCTTTAAAGGGCCATAACTCAGCCAAAAATCATTCAAGCGGAACAAGGTGATGCTATGCACCACTAGTTATTAGTTATATTATTCCTGCAAAGTTTCGTTGAAATCCGGCAAGGAGTTCAGGAATAATAGTCCAGACAACGTTTGTATATTAAAACCGTCAAAAATCATTAAACAAGAACAGTGACGATATGCATAACTAGATTTGGTACTGATCATCCCTGCAAAGTTTTCATTAAAATCCGGCCAAATGAAGGCTCTGTCGTCTTAATGAGGCAAAATACAGCAGTTTTAACTAAATCAAGGTCCGTAACTTTGTAAGTTTGGTAAAGATCAAATAATAAATGAAGGTGCCAATGTGTTCACAAGGCAGAAAATGAATGGCATTGTTTTTAGCAAAAACAAGGGCATAACTCTGGCGTAAATAGTACGATCTGGCTGTTTTTCGAACTTGTCTAAGATTTCATTTCTATTAACAATCTATGTAAGTTTGCTAAAGATCAAATAATAAATGAATGTGCTAGAGTGGTCACAAGACAGAATATGGCATTTTCCAGAAAATCCACGGCCATAACTCTGGTTTTACTCATCCGATCTGGCTGGTTTTTAAAGATATCCGAGCTTTCATTGATATTGACAATATTGCAAGTTTGGTAAATATCAAATAATAAAGTGCTAGAGTGTTCACAAGGCAAAATATGGCATTTTTCAGCAAATCAACGGCTATAAATCCGACGAAACTAATACGATCTGGCTGGTTTTCGAACTTTTCCTGTATAAGACCCTGGCCAAGTTTGGTAAATATCGGATACAAAAATGAAAATGAACGTGCTAGAGTGTTCACAAGGCAAACGTTAATAGACGGACGGCCGACGGACAACTCGTCATCCCATAAGCTCTGCTGGCCTTCGGCCATTAGAGCTAACAACAAGCAAAATACAGTAATTAGGAAATAATTTATAATGTAATTATTAATCATTTGATAAGCTATGTGTTTTCAAGTTATTAAGATATACATTATAGCTTCGTATATGATCTTGATAATTGTGTTCCGACTTTCAACCATTTTACCTGCACGATCTCCCATACGCATGAAGTGTAATACAGATGGTTACTTTTACTATTACATCTATTGTTGCACGATCTCCCATACGCATGAAGTGTAATACAGATGGTTACTTTTACTATTACATCTATTGTTGCACGATCTCCCATACGCATGAATTGTAATACAGATGGTTACTTCTACTATTACATCTATTGTTGCACGATCTCCCATACGCATGAAGTGTAATACAGATGGTTACTTTTACTATTACATCTATTGTTACACGATCTCCCATACGCATGAAGTATAAAACAGATGGTTACTTCTACTATTACATATATTGTTGCACGATCTCCCATACGCATGAAGTATAATACAGATGGTTACTTTTACTATTACATCTATTGTTGCACGATCTCCCATACGCATGAAGTGTAATACATATGGTTACTTTTACTATTACATCTATTGTTGCACGATCTCCCATACGCATGAAGTGTAATACAGATGGTTACTTTTACTATTACATCTATTGTTGCACGATCTCCCATACGCATGAAGTGTAATACAGATGGTTACTTTTACTATTACATTATTGTTGCACGATCTCCCATACGCATGAAGTGTAATACAGATGGTTACTTTTACTACTACATCTATTGTTGCACGATCTCCCATACGCATGAAGTGTAATACAGATGGTTTCTTTTACTATTACATCTATTGTTGCACGATCTCCCATACGCATGAAGTGTAATACAGATGGTTAATTTTACTATTACATCTATTGTTGCACGATCTCCCATACGCATGAAGTGTAATACAGATGGTTAATTTTACTATTACATCTATTGTTGCACGATCTCCCATACGCATGAAGTGTAATACAGATGGTTACTTTTACTATTACATCTATTGTTGCACGATCTCCCATACGCATGAAGTGTAATACAGATGGTTAATTTTACTATTACATCTATTGTTGCACGATCTCCCATATGCATGAAGTGTAATACAGATGGTTACTTTTACTATTACATCTATTGTTGCACGATCTCCCATACGCATGAAGTGTAATACAGATGGTTACTTTTACTATTACATCTATTGTTGCACGATCTCCCATACGCATGAAGTGTAATACAGATGGTTTCTTCTACTATTACATCTATTGTTGCACAATCTCCCATACGCATGAAGTGTAATACAGATGGTTACTTTTACTATAACATTTATTGTTGCACGATCTCCCTTACGCATGAAGTGTAATATAGATGGTTACTTTTACTATTACATCTATTGTTGCACGATCTCCCATACGCATGAAGTGTAATACAGATGGTTACTTCTACTATTGCATATATTGTTGCACGATCTCCCATACGCATGAAGTGTAATACAGATGGTTACTTCTACTATTACATATATTGTTGCACGATTTCCCATACGCATGAAGTGTAATACAGATGGTTACTTTTACTATAACATCTATTGTTGCACGATCTCCCTTACGCATGAAGTGTAATACAGATGGTTACTTTTACTATTGCATCTATTGTTGCACGATTTCCCATACGCATGAAGTGTAATACAGATGGTTACTTTTACTATTACATCTATTGTTGCACGATCTCCCATACGCATGAAGTGTAATACAGATGGTTACTTTTACTATTACATATATTGTTGCACGATTTCCCATACGCATGAAGTGTAATACAGATGGTTACTTCTACTATTTTCATTAGTTACTTTCATCCTGTTTTCGCGGCAGATTATTGGCTATAGAATCGTTATCCTTGGATGAAATAACCACTTATGACATTTCACCTTGATTAGACAATTTCAAATTCAATGCATTTTCAATAAGGTTTCGGACAAAAATAAATGTTGTGTACTCGAGTTGGCCTACCACATGAGCACATCTGGATGGACTGGATCTATAAATAAAAACTTTTTTATCTCCCTGGAAAACAGCGTAGTTAGTGATCTGAAGTTGACATTTCGACAAAGCTTAAGTATATGATAAATAGAGCTTTAGCTCGAGGGCTGATATATGGGTCGAGGCCAATCACACCCTATATCAGGCCTGAGACGCCTAGCTCGAGGGCTGATATGGGCTGATATGGCGTCTCAGGCCTGATATAGGGTGTGATATGAAAATACCCATTTATTATTCTCTATGTAGTAGGCCTAGCTTAGTCAATACATACCTCTGATCTGTGTCCTCTTGTGGGTAACTCCTAACGACGGTGACGATATCTGGACAACATTTTCCAATGCATACAATCCGTTTATCCTTCTGATGAGCTGTTTCCATTATACAATCACAATTGGTCACTCAGCCATCGACTAGTCTTCCAATAATACGCAAGTTCTATTTATATATTCATATTCAGAGTTGTCGCCGCAGCATATGTGTTCATACATATGTTAATGTGTAAATATAACGCGTGTAACTACTGCTAGCATGTCTCCGATAAGGTGCATAGCCTACACGTGTATATATTAGGTGGGCGAAACTAGCCTACGCTCATGTAGCAGTAACAAGGATTTCATCAATAAAAGTAGATACACAAATCGAACAGCAAGTGTAGCATTTAAAGAACGAAGTTAACAAAAACACGCACCAATTAAAAGGATACATGGGCCACCACACAAACTTCAAAGGTAACTGGCAGTCTGCCTTGAAACGGTCAGTTACAAGAAAGCCAGCGGGGACGGAGGTGTGGAGGAGGGGGCGGGGTGGGGGATATATTCTCTTACAAAAGTAGTTATATATAATTCATAGAACAATGTCAACCCAAAACACGCTTACAATACAAACAACAATTACAAAGAAAATAGAAGCAACGTATGCGACACCACACACATAAAAGGGTTGACAATAGCCTATTAGTGTTATAATAGTAGAGCAACAATGAGCTGAATAGATGCCTATTTCAAGTGGGTACCCGGACCCGTAGTATAACAAGCACTGTATTATATCAAATTGTAGCATGGTCACAGACAATTCTCTTTGTTCTGACACAGGTGTAAATGTTTAATTGAACATAAGACCTGTGAGAATAACTGTGAGAATAACAGTGTCAATAACAGTTAGAATAACTGAAATAGAGCTGAAATGGACATGCTACAAAACAAATAGAGTATGGTTTCATCTCGTTGGTTAATTTAAACACATCGATGGGCTACGCCCATCTCGATGTTTAAATGAACCAACGAGATGAAACCATACTCTATCTATTACATGTTTGACATGGTCTGAAGTTTTTGGGACTGACGGCATAAATTCGGAAATTTTGGTACCAACTTGGCAATTGAAGATGGTGTCCAATATGGCCGCTTTTGTTTAGAAAACCTGATATAAACTGAACAATGAACGTAGGAATTGTTTCCCTCTCAACACTCTGTAAATGGTAATACAACTAACTGATTATTTCATAGGAAGTTAATTAAATTTTAAAATTGTTCATCTTTTATAACTTAGGGGTCAAAATCTAGGTCAAATTAGTGCAACAAATGACAGTTGACAAATATACAAAAGTTAGTCCTGGGACAACAACTATTGGTATAACACACATTATTATACACCAAAACAAGTGTAAGAAAGAGTTCTTTAAATAAATGATTTCAAATTTGACCTAAGTCGAGCTCATGCAGAGAAATCGAAGATGGCGTCATAGATGGCGCCAAATTACAAGTATTTATTAATTTCGCAACATGTGAGCATGTTCAAAAAATAATAATTTAAGGTATTTTATATTTAAAAGAAATATGCTTATATATAAAATGGCATTTATTAAACATTAAAATCAATTCTAAAAATGTTCACCTTTTATAAATAAGGGGTCAAATTCTAGGTCAAAAGGTCAACTTAGTACAACAAATAACAATTGACTGTACACAAGTTAGTCCTGGGACAACACCTTTTGGTATAACACATATTATTATACACCAACAAAATTGTAAGAAAGAGTTCTTTAAATAAATGATTTTAAATTTGACCTTAGTCAAAGACATGCAGAGATATCCATGATGACGTCCAAAATGGCGCCAAATTACAAGTATTTATTAATTACGCAAACTGTGAGCATATTCAAAAAGTAATAATTTAAGGTATTTTATATTTAAAAGAACATACTTAAATACAAAATGACATTTTTAAACATTAAAATAAATTTAAAAATGTTCACCTTTTATAATTTAGGGGTCAAAAACTAGGTCAAAAAGCCATATAAGTGCAACAAATGACATTGACTATACGAAAGTTAGTGCTGGAACAAAGCTTTTGGAATAACACATATTATTATACACCAAAACAATTGTAAGAAAGGGTGCTTTAAATAAATGATTGTAAATGATGAATAAACCCTTTACATCACAAATTGTTTATATAAACATCATTTAAATATTAGGATTGTTTTAACAATGTAAATGCTTAACGCTTATCAATGTAAACAATAAGTTAGTAAGAGAACAACAACATAATTAATGTTTATACTGCTTATGGCATAGGTCTACGTTTACTTAACGTTTCGGTCTGTGACAGAACTACGGTATTAATAGGCTGGGACCCAACCTCTCGTATCGTGCAAAAAAACACTTTTGGTTTACCCGGAAAGATATACTCGTGATTTTTTGCATATCAATAGCAGAAACTGTACTCTATACGAAACCACTGTATGGATTAATGGTATTCTTTGCATTTCTTAACACCAACGCATTTTCTACGGAAGCCCATAAGTGATAAGAAAATATTGATATTCAAAGAAAAAAGGTGTACAAGTTTATATTTTAGCGATATGATTTTGTTTTGTACATAAATAAGACATATGCACGCCTTATTATATTCTGTTTATGCCGAATGCAATTTTCAATTAATTTATTTTAAATCAAAAGCGGGTTAAGGATTGAAGATGGCGAGCAGATGGGTGGAGGGAGAGACGGGCATACACCTTTTGGCTAAAGCTTTCATGCACGTTGTTAATAACTTCTGTAAATTGTTTTCGGTTAAAACCAACTTTACTGTAAAATGTTATATCGTTAAGATGTCACTTTCTTACGAGCAAGACCGATTTTCTCCTTTTCAGAATAGAGTTATGACCCCTGAGTTACTTAACAAAAATGCACATTTTGGGTAAAGCTTAGGTGCAAGGTTTCTTTATCTTATTTTGGATTTTAACTAAAATTGCTGTTAAGCCTTATATCAAACAGACATCACTTCCTTACGATCAATGTGTACCTTTGCCTTTTCTAAATAGAGTTATGGCCCCTGATTATCTACGAAAATACATTTTTGTGTTGAGTTTATGTTAATTAATAAAGTTTTGTTGAAAATTAAACAACATTTTGGGTGTAAATGTTATATACAAATAGGATACCAGTATAGGTTAATAATATTTATGATACATCAAATTGTTTTGCCATTTTGGAATAGAGGTATGACCCTTAATTTACTTAGAAAATATGGTTATTGCAACAACTATCTTGAATTGTGTAGGGTTTAAACCATATCGTTTAGTGTGAAGTCTTAATAACATTAACATACTGGCAGATATTTAGAATCCGTTCGATGGTAGCTTTTAGATTTCTTAATACAGTTATGGACCTTTAATTTACCTTGCAAATAGAATAGAAGTTACTGCAATTACTGTCCTATCAAATTGTAAACTTCCAAATTGGTTCACTATTTTGTCACAGACGTTTGATTGTATTTATCAGAAAAATAACGGGTTTTTTATTGACTAGTTTCGTTGGAAGGCGATTGAGCGACGTCATTGTTTGTGTATGACGTCTGACAGAGTTTCTCCAAAACATCTTGAATACTATCTAAATGATTTATTTGAAATTTGCACTTTTGTTACATATGATCATTAACTGTCCAACCAACATTGGTGTTTCTGTGACCTTGAGTTTCAATTCTAGGTTCTAATTGATTGAACAGGCAACTTCTGGTTAAGAAGTTTGTCAACGTTTCTCAAACACATCATGAACTTGAATATTTTCCTACGGTTTGTATCGCATTGATCCATGGGACGCAATGTATTAAATAGTGTAATAGAATCATGTTTACAGTTTAAAACTATAAGTGTCACTAAATGTGTTCCATATCCTATTTCGAGTCAGAAACAAATTATGGTATAAAAGTCGAGAAAGAAATATAACATTCACAGAACACAATCAATCAACCAAACACACGTATTTGAAACAAACACCAATCACAATGATAGAAAAGAGCAAAGTATGCGAAATGGCAAACTCAAACGGTTGAAATATGGGTACCTCCTTGGAATGGTCAGTGACAATATGGGTACCTCCTTGGAATGGTCAGTGACATAAAGGCTGCTGGGGTTAAACCAGGTTCTAGAATGCACCATACCTCACTCTTACCTTATTTTCATTCCAATAAAATTCGACCAGCAGGCTATAACCCCTTACAAACTAGGAAGTATGAAAGCAATTAGTAGGCAATATAAGTATAACACAAAATGATCATGTATATATGAATAGAAATTCCCAGAAAGCCACAAAGCAAATATGTGTCAGAAGCCAGGACAAAAAATGAATGATGACGATCAGACAATATTAAATAAAAAATTAGGCCTATTTAGGTAGAAGCACATGCATTCATTATGATATATAGTATTGAAGGATAGAGATAGTGAGCAGAAAAAGGCCCTTTACTATATACATATACTATAACTATATTCTTTCTAGCCTTCTATATTATATATCGTAATAAATTCCTGTGAGTATAAGTTATCATAGGGTTCAAAATCAGTCGGGTCATCGCAACATTAATTGTAAAGCATTGTGGCGAACTGTAAATGGGTCAACATCTAAACATGCAGTGCATTGCATAATGATAGGGTCATATCCTATTTTGTTATGTTTGTTAACAAGTTTAACACAGATTGTATGAATGTCATAATGACCAATAATCTTAAAAAAGTCTGTACATATAGTCACCACAGTATTCACGTTGTGACAGACCTTGTAGTAGAAGTGTTCTGACAATACTTTAAGTAAATCAGGGTTATGATAATAAACCTTCACAAAGGTTTGTCCGGATATAAAACTCAATGAAGCACTATTAAAGCTGGAGTAGATGAAAAGCAAAACAAACTTCCAACTATGTACGGTATTCCTAATTTACAAAAACAGCCTAATAAAGCACACTTTCTTCCTATTTCTAGTGTCTGCACCACTACAGACATCTCCAAAGGTATAACGTCCTGTTTACTGCCGCTGTAGATCACGTAACACAATATTGAGCTAAAGCTTATGCTAACTTTTGGATTAATATATTTTGGTCGTTATTACTTAAAAACGAATGCAGTAAACGTAACGCAAACCTTTTCAAATATAAGCTTATTGCTCTTATTCAATTTTTTTTAGTAAATAAACAATAATGTTTGCTCAGCATTATACTGCGGTAGAATAAAATGTATTCTTTGTCATATCACTCCGCCATTAAAACAATCAAAATGGACTCTATCATTGCGTTTTCCATAAGGTTGCAATATATCTTTTGTTCTTACCATCACTTTCTAAAATTTCATAGCTCTAAACAGCCTACCTAAAATTAAAATACTAACCTAAATTCATCAAAAATGTCCAAAGTAAGCGGAGTTCCGTTCGATTGTTTACCACTCAGCACCACCCCATGGCATTAATGGTGTCAGGTCGCGGAGATGATTTACCATTTTGATATTTTAGCTATGGTCATGTGACAAATTATGACGTAATCGCAGACTATTTTCTAAGACGTTGACAGAGTCACATGGTGATACTGGTAAAGATTGGGTACTGATCAATGTTAAAAGGCTTATCAAAGGAGGTTGTCACCTTATTATTTTGCAACGCACTGCATGTTTAGTGGTTGACCCATTTACAGTTAACCGCTTTGCTTTCCACTTGATTGTGCGATCGCCGGAAAGATTGTGGACCTATGATGACGTCTACCTAAATCCGGAAAGGACGGTAACGTTCGATGGTTGTCTTTAATATTGTCTAGTCGTGCCCTTAACAGTGTCAAAATTGAAATGATCTCTCTTGTCATAGAGTTGGCTTATTATTTCTCAGTTTCAATCGCGAGATGTAAATCGAGTAAAGAAGGTATAGCAACTATGAGAAATATTAGCTTTTTTGAGGTGAAGTTCTTTGGAAAGAAAGTATATGTAGTAAAGAAAAGAAAGGGTTGTAATTGTCCAATATATCATCCATATACAAAGAGGTATAATAAAAGGCTTCAAATACCTCTGCCTAAGCGTATCTGGTAAACGACTAAAAATGAAACCTCTAACATAATAAAGCAAAAACAAATCTGCAACAAGAGTTGCACATTTCGTTCTCATTTGGGATTCCAACAATTTGTCTATAAACAGTAGTGTCATACTTAACTAGTTCCATATGTGTAAAATATGTTATCTTATATGAATATAAATGCTTCGAAAACAACTACGTGACAAGTCCACATAGTGTAATTGTCCAAAACCCTTCAACTAAATATTAGTGAGAATCAGAACTCGTTTACTGTAGTTGCCGTGTACTCAGTCTGAAATTTAAATATTTGCAAACATCAAGGGCGATAACATTGTAAACCACTCCTCAATTGTTCTCATTGTCAAACAAAACCGAGACCTTAATAATATTACCCAAAAAAGCATGGAAAATCAAATGCTATTTATTACAATCATCGTGAAAACAATCACGCTCCTTAGTCAGAGGACGATATCATATTTGTTCAATTAGAATATTATACAGTAATTGATGATATTTCAAAGGAACGTAGGAAACAATCAGACGATGGAATTTTTCGACAATTTAGAGCAATAACTTGATACTCGTACAACCTGTCTGAAATCGGTTTGATATAAAGTTACACGCCAAACTGTGTGAAAATCGAAACCAATTTATTTAATGTATTGTGTACGAAAGCTGAAATTTGCATTTTTGCAATAATCAAGGGCAATAACTCAGTAAGGCAGGTGTCAATTCTGCTCATTGTCATCTTGTCAAAGTTCATATTCATATAAAGTCTCACAATAAATAATGTGAAGATCGGAATCCGTTTACTAAAGTAATGTGTGTACTCAAGCTAAAATGTGCCTATTATTTCAATAACCAAGGGTAATAACTCTTTAAAGCAAGTGTCAGTTCTACTCAGTATTGAACTTGTCAAAGGCCTTGCAGGTATAAGGCCTAACACCATACAACATTTAGTAGAAATCGGAAACCGTTTACTGCAGTTATTGCGAACACAAGAAATTCGCATTATCCCTGGCACAGGACAAAACAAAATTCATAAAAGGTATATAACTCTTGTTAAAATTAGTAAAGTGTAACATAATCAGGTCTTGATTCTGTAGTTTGATATTTCATATACACATATAGGTTTCAAATACTGGAACTGTATTTGCCTAAAAGGACGTGTGCAAATTTCTTTATTTTCCTTTGAATAATGTTCAGCGATTTTCATATATTGGTCTGGTACGAATGGGTTACCGTAGAAATCGTGATGCTGTTACGAAATGCAAAGTATGCCAGAAGTCCATACTGTGGTTTCATATGTACAAGACCCCCATCTGTTAATATTTAAAAAATCAGGAGTATATCTTTCCGGGTAAACGTTTTCGTTCTTTTCAGGCTTGGGTCCCCGCCTATAAGGATTGTATACAAGATTTGCTGGTGATAGAAGTCTTTCATACATGGCTGATTTAACACTGACAAAGGAAACAACTTGCCTCACGTTTTTTGACGTGGACTAACAAAAAACATGAAAGATGAATTGAAAATTGAAGAGCAGTGATAATGAACTAACGAAGTACTTCATAAATGCTGAAAAAATTCAAAACATGGAGTGACAAACGGCAAAATGTATTTTCCAATAGAATTTGCTGTAACACTGTCAGACTTTAGAGACACAAACCTTCAGGAACAGTCAGTAACCAGTAGCCTCATCTATTTGTCCTTTACTTGATGAATCATGAATTATAACACGTTCAGATTTTTGAAACTGGCGTGGCCCAGTAGATAGCACGGTAACTAGACTTGAAACTAGAGGCCCTGGGTTCAAGTGTATTACTACAGCCTTGACATTGTACTTAACGTAATAACAGTTTATCAATGTAACACAATTAGATTTAATTAACCCCCTGTTAATCTGTATCATAACTGATCATGCAATGGGAGTTTCCTAATACTGTCGGTTAGTTGTTGGTTAATCATCTGAACACTTGTTATTGTTTAACTGCTCTAAACTTAGTTTCTCTGGAAGTTTCTAGAAAACTATGAATTCTGGGAGTTAAGAGGTATTGCCATAATAGGGGAGAAAGGTCTTGTTGGTAATGTATGCATACAATGAGGTAATCACCATGGCGTTAACCTGTAGCTACACAGGTCGATGTCCAATATGTGTGGCATGAATAACTGCCGAAAGATAGTCTGGGTGAATCTGCTAATATAATACTGAGCGCACGGAAAGTCTAAGAGAGTAGAGAGTCGGTGGTTAGAGAGTCGAGAGTCAGTTTCAATAGTCAATCGGTCTTGTATCCACAAAATGGATCCTCGCAGTCTAAGACAGGGTGTGGGATACGTTAAACTATACTATGGAAGCTAGAATAGTAGGGCAGTTGTTCAGCGTTACATAATAATTTGAGGATTTGCACATTTGAAAGTTTCGAAATGCTATTATACTTTGTGAAACCAAGACATTTAACAATAGGAACTATTTAAGTACATGTAGTTAACAAATGGAAGTACATGTACATACCATTAAACCACTATACGAAACGAATAATGTATAGAGGATCTTAAACGAGTTCCCATTTCATATAAGATTTATGAAACGAGTTATGAATTATTTTAAATTAACGAGCCTTTTGGCGAGTTAAAATTAAACATAATTCATAACGAGTTTCATAAATCTTATATGGAATGGAAACGAGTTTAAGATCCTTTTATCACATAACATTGCAATCAAATTAGTAAAAATTAATTCAGATGGACATAGAACCGCGTAACGTCGCGTCTCGCACATAACGTTGCGTATAAAAGAGTTCGTGTTTTACCTCTTTACAAAATTGCAGTTTACGCCAACTTTTTAACAAACCAACAACAATGTTTTGTATAACGTGCATTATTTTTATAAGCTGTCACAAATAATAAGTTTATGACTTAGATCTGGGTGAATTTGTAATAAATAAAATAGTTTCAGTTAATAAACTTGCGTAATGTTACAGGTTTAACTCAACCAATCGAAATCGTTCCAGGCTGTATTACACGTGTGTCATGCAACATAATATTACATGGGTGTTCGACACCGCTAACAAGGGACGTTATGTGATAAATATATATATATATCTATATATATAACAGGATGTTCATAGCGTATTAGGAATGTGTAATTGTTCGACTGTTTTATATGTACCAATAAATTATGGAAATCACAACGCGAAGTCCGGACCTTGTTATTAAATGTACGAATCATGGCATACGACCCCGTAGTGCAACACAAGTCTCACCGGTATCACTGAGTTTAGTTAGTGTGTTTTGGGGGTAAGCACGTTCCCTTAGTCTCATCCGTCAGATGGATATGTTACAAGGGTGTTTCCGTGTATCGGAGTCTATAATTCAAGCACGTTAAAAGATGGTTTCATTAGTAAGGGTAGGTTTGGTTCTCTGACTCCTATGTATCCTACTTTCTCTGGGTGGCTCTTAATAATATATCATGTGCTGATGAGCTTTTGAACAACATTCAAACAAACAGAATTTGGGATGATGGAATAATCTGTATATAGACGATAATACCAAAGTAATAACTTCCAATGAAACGGCTAAAATAATAAATCACAATAGGCTTTGACGTCCGTAGAATACATGTAGTGTTTGACAGCTATATTTATATCAGCCAAGCACAGAACCCAGATAAACATGGTGAGGTTGATTCTTTGAACACGAACACCTGTTATGTCACTGTCTACCCGATTTAAAAAAAAAATATCCAGATAAAATAAAAATTATGTCGTCTGACAGCAAATTCAAAGATGAGCTTTGGAACTTCTACACCTTGTATTCTCCAAAACACTCATGCTTTGTTGAATGAAAATCATTCCATGGTCATTTGTGAAGGTATTCAGGATTATGCCTTACAGTTTTAGCAGTAAAACATAATTATGTTGGTTATATTGAAGAGCTCTTCTCTAAGAAGAAGCTGACACAAGATTGCTAGTGTATTGCTCACTATGCAGCAAACATGAGTGCAGCACATGCAATTATTACGAGTCCAAATACTTTCAAAATGAATATAAGTGTGTATACTGGTCATGATAAACAACAGCTAATAAACTATTCACTAAACTCACGACCGAAGCAGAAAAGTACTGTTCACACTATATAGAGAATAATAAATGTGTATTTTCATATCACACCCTATATCAGGCCCTCGACTCCATATCAGCACGAGAGCTGATATGGAGTCGAGGGCCTGATATAGGGTGTGATATGAAAATACACATTTTTTATTCTGTTTATGATACACTTCAGCTTTGTCGAAATGTCAACTTCAGCTCACTCACTACGCCGTTTTCCAGGGAGGAAAAAAACAAAGTTTTTATCAATAGATCTAGTCCATTCTGATGTGCTCATGTCTGTCGAGTAAGTGGTACACACAATTTATTTTTGTCCGAAACCTTATTGAAAATTAATTCCATTGATCAAGGTGAATTGTCATAAGTGGTTATTTCATCTATGGATAATGATTCTATAGCCAATAATCTGCCACGAAAACAGGATGGAACGCAGACGACAAACGATACCCGTGACAAATCGTATACAATCGTAACAAATCGATTATTTCCGTATCACTCTGGTAAAAGGATCGAGATGAACATTCGGTTATTTCCGTGATTTTTTCACCCTATATTTCGCGCGTGTGATAAAGCTTTATTGCCCGGCAATGCAATCCTGATTGATATGAATAGCTAGGTCTCTGTCGTATCGTATATTCAAAAACAACATATTTGTAGGGAAGTATATGATAAACACTGTTATACACAAAGCGATACATGCAATTATCGCATGCCTGAGAGTACTTTCTATTGCCCAAAGTCGTAGGATATATTCAATACAGAAACATGAAAGTATACTGATATTTCTTATAACGGCAAACTTTTCAAAAAGTGTGAAAGTGTGAGTCAAAGGGTGTGCCGTTATACCAGATATCATACAAAGTGGCGTGGCTAACGATAAAACAGTTATAGAATATCCAACTTGGTGTTACACGCATATATCATGAAAATATCTCGGCTTACACCTCGATATATTTCATGATATGTGCTCGTAACATCTCGTTGGACATTCTATAACTAACACATGTCAAATGTGAAATAAATAGAGAGATGCACCGCAGTATCAATATGTAAAGGGGAACATGACTACTGTTTCTAATAATGACATATGAATAAAGAAGTTTATGAAGACGTTTTGAACATTACACATACTAAACCAATAACATTGCCACCAACGTATGACAGTTTTCTCTTGCATTAAAAGTGACTTGCCCGGATATTGACAGGAAGGAGTGCTCTGACACAAAAAGTCGTAGCCAATCCAACTGCAGTTGTGAAATAGCTAGATAATATATCACGATTGATGTGCCCTTTAGCAGTGATCTGGAGATTTCATTAACCACAATGTACAATTGTTTGCGGCTTCTGCAGCAATTTGAATCATCACGACACCATCATGGTTGATGATTCAAACAGCTACAGAGGCGTTTGACCACACTACTTTCAGTATCATGTGTATGTACAAAAAATGAGGACTACAACGATCATGATTTATTACAGAGAGTAAAATTAAATGCCTAATGATAATATTAACAGTACTGTGCAATTCAGGATGCCTGTGCGTCAAATATGAATCGATTTTTTTTTTATTACTTACTATGTTTTCATACTTGATATGGTTAGATAGAATAAAAATAGCCGCTCCTGGACCTATTTACAATCTTGCCATAGCCATCCGGTATGCTTCATAAAGCCTAAAATTCATTTTGACCCCATTGTTTACATTGTAAAAATTAAAACAACATGGCGGCATTATATTTAGAAATTGTCGTCTGCGCATGTCTGTTTCTAGGTTCGGATGTACCAAGTAACACGTAGGTTATGCAAGGTGTTGTTGTTGTCAATGTTCAGCACCTCCGGCAATCAATCATACTAATCCTTTATTTTGGAATGAAAACCATTATATCTAGCAAATAAAGGATAGGGAAATAATATACTGCGTTTATATTTTGTTATTTACACCATTGTTGGTCAACTGATATTTTAAGTCACCCTACCCTAGGAAAATGGAATGTTCCGCCTTTGCCATTTTGGATTTCGGCTTTCAATAAAATTACATGTAAACATGGGGGTTCAAAATGCATTTTTGGCTTTTCGAAGCTTAGCGGATGGCTGCACGAAGATTGAAAACGGATTCAGGAGCGTCCGTTTTCATTCTATTCCATCATATCAGGTATGAAAACATACAGAAAGTAATAAAAAGAAAATATCGATTCATATTCGACGCATAGGTACCCTGAAATGCACAGTAGGTTATATTCTTAGAAAATGTAGGAATGTGAGGCCTGGAAAGTTAAAGGGACGGGACACACGGCAATTTTGAAGTTCGTACCAAACATTACTTAATAAAATTTCTATTGTCTTCGTTATTTTACCATATATTTAATTATATTATTGGTGCAATATAATCAACATTTAGTAGTATGCAAACACAATTTGTTTTGAACTATTCTAAATAATTAATATTAATGATTACACAAATGCAAGTCATGCCGAAAAATGTTTTTTTCCTCACAAGTGGGCGTCCGGTAAATGGATCGAGATGAACATACCATGTATTTTTTATAATTTATATGTGTGAATTGTTTCAATACAATTATTTGTATTGTTTGGCACTCATTTGACATATTGACCTATACTTTGACATCTACATTTTAAGGGGATTTTATATAATGGTTTGTTTCGTATGTCACAGTTTTTTTTTTAAACAGCATTTTTACTAAATTTAGAGGGAGCAAAATATCCCTCGAGCTGTTTTCTTCGTTATATCAAGTTTAAAAGGAAGCCATCTATGAAACACATAAATATCTTACGGTACACAGTCTTGTTCTTTCTTTTACATGGGAAGGTTCAAACTCGGGCCTATGCCCTCTCCGAGTAAGCAGCATAAACATTAGCATAACTATGTTGTTATCTTACTCCCATAACGCATAGATTACCCTTAAAATACCTTAAATTATTATTGTCTAAAATGTTTACATTTGGCGTAATTAATAAATACTTGTAATTTGGTGCCATCTTGGATTCCATCTTAAATAGCTCTCTGAATGTCATCAATTTAGGCGAAATTTAAAATCATTTGTGTAAAGCACTCTTTCTTACAATTGTTTTGGTGTATAATAATGTGTGTTATACCAAACATTGTTGTCCTAGGACTAACATTTGTATAGTCAATTTTCATTTGTTGCACTAATTTGAACTAATTTGACCTTTTGACCTAGAATTTGACCCCTAAATTATAAAAGGTGAAAAAAAAAATTAAAATGTATCTTAATGTTTAACAAATGCCATTTTATATTATAGCATATTTCTTTTAAATATAAAATACATAATTTTTTTTTGAACATGCTCACATTTTGCGTAATTAATAAATACTTGTAATTTGGCGCCATCTTGGACGCCATTTTGGATATCTCTGTATGTCATCTAATCAGGTCAACTTTAAAATCATTTATTTCAAAAACTAACTCTTTCTTACAATTGTTTTGGTGTATAATACTGTGTGTTATACCAAAAATAGCTGTCTCCCTATGAAATAATCAGTCAGTTTTATAACCATTTACTGAGTTTTGAGGGAAAACAATCCCTACATTCATGTTTCCGTTTTATATCTGGTTTTCGAAAAACAAGCGGCTATCTTGGACGCCATCTTGAATTTCGGAGTTAGTACCAAAAACGTCAAATAAATGCCGGTAGTCCCAAAAACTTCAAACAATGCCGAACATTTTGATATATGACAGTGCTTGTTATACCTCGGGTCCGGGTACCTCCCAAAAATATCTGAAATTTGCTTTACTATAAGTTTGTTTAAAGAACAGGTTATAAGTCCAACAGGAAGAGTAGCATTCACAGAACACAGTCACTCCAACAAGTATTACAACGCAAAGGTGATTCAAAAAGTACATCACAACACACATTCACGTTTACGCAATTAATTGTCATCCCAAAAAAAATGGGACAATGTAAATAAAGAAATCCCCGCCAGGCTATATCCGAGAAACAAACTAGACAGCATTAATATTAGTATAACACAAAGATGATCATGTACATATGAATATAAATAAAGAAAACCACAAAGCAAGTACTCATTGTCTTTACAGTTGAGCATTATACTGACGAATAGACGCCTTAGGTTCTTTAACGTGCTCAGAGAAAAAAACTCCGATACACGGGACCGCCCGGTTCATGTCCCCATCCGACAGACGAGGGTAAGGGAAAGTGTATAGTCCAAAAACACATCGACGAAACTCAGTGATGCCGTTGAGTCTTGATCTCGGGTACTTTGGTGTTCAAATCAACCATGCTATCCACTGTATCAACAGGCTGTATGGGCTCAAAAAGGGAGATTGCATTAAAACACCTACAACTAATATGTTAAAACGTCATTAAGATCATATCCAAGAACCTCGGCTCACAACGGTCACTATTTTCTAGAAAAGTTGTCATCAAGGACATGTATGTCGAGTTGCAATATGCCTGCAAGCCTTATATATGCTCATTATAAAAGCTCATTGCTATTTTCTTAATTTGCAATAAAGGATTTGAGATAATAAAAGATAATTAAGAATAAGGTGTACATATTATCCTTTTTAAATAATATTACTTAATATGACATTATATAGCATTACTCATAAGGTAAAACATTTTAAAGATCGGTACCCAGGTTATTCTTGGGGATAGTTAACATTAAGTGATCACGGATATATTAACAGATTTATACACTGAAGTTAAATTGGAATCAACTTTTATCTAGTCAAAACATCGTTACCTCAACGAAGATCCCGTTTTAAAGTTTAAGAGCTATAGGAATTAATAAGTAAGGTTAATTCACTCCTACAATATTGGCAGTCAGTCATACTGTTATACCATTTAAATGAAACAGTAGTGACCATTATCTGAGCAACGTGAACATGAATATACAATAAACTGATAAGCCCTAATTATATTTACTGTTCTTTAGAGGGATTTATGTAGTTATATAAGCACATTTTTTCAGAACTAGAAGGGTGTTCCCAGGAACACTTGCTCTGCTCATTTCTGCAAAGACTATCTAACTATACATTTTGAATATACGCAAATTTCGAAGAACTAGATTATATCTATTTTGAAGACAAGATGTGCAGTTCTTCATGAATTATGGCGCAGAAACAATATTTAAATTGTTAGAGCTTTATGGAAAGGGGAATACCTTTGCCGAAATTGAATTCAGACTTATTGGACATGTCAATGACATTGACTGATTGATAAAGAAAACCTTTATAAAGCTTCATGACCATAGGTCAATATTTTGCCAATTTATTAGCTAGATGTAGGTTGCAGGTTAAAGTTTTATGAAAAGTGGCATTGCTTTCTTCCGAAATGAAAGGCAGAATTATTGAACATGTGTAACGAAATTACAAGGTTAGGTTGCAGGTTAAAATGTGACGGACGGCGGATGAGAGGCGAAGACAACAGACCACGGGCAAAGATACCCCTAACGCAGGCGACAAAAACACGAATATACTGTGATCGGTACTGTCCGTCCACCGTCCGTCCATCAATCCGTTAGTCCTTCATTAGCTGTAAAGGATATGCATATTTGCCTAAGAGGATGCCTAGGATAACTAGATGACGGTTTCGGATCCTGCGGCCAAAGGTCAAATTCAAAAGGTAAATTACGCAAACATGAAATTTTAATCCCGCGCTTTCCAATGTTTTTAATGAAACTTCTTACATGCTGTAATAAATGATATACTCATAAAATATGGAACGGGTTTTCTAATTTGATGTTCTTCTCCGCAGCGGAAGTGCTTATGGTCATATATGGTGTCAGCATTATTCTTTTTTGTTTCCTCGAAAATAAAATTCCTTCTTTATGTGTAACATAATGATTGCCTTGGATGTGTAGATGTAACGAAGGGTTTGAATCCAGGGTCTGACTACTGGTGTCAAAGGTCAAGGTCAAAAGATAAAAAATCAGACAGAATATTAACGTTAAAGCCAACGTTTTAAATATGTTTTATTGAAATGTACGAAATTAAAAGACTTGAATTATGAAAACAGTGTTTAGTGCAGTTAGGCTGCTGCAAAGGTCTCCACGTGCTACGAATCAATAGTGTTATTTTAACTGGTCCTTTGGGATCAACGAGCCCAATGTAAATTATATGGCGTTGGAGTAGAATACCGCTTCAGCCGGTGCTAGGGGGCGTGAAAGATGTTGCTTCTTACATTACCTCACATGAACAGACTCAATAAAACGGAGTCTGATACTTTATTTTCTTGGTTGTGTTTGTTGCTTCCAAAGGATCTCCCGTATCAGTATTTATTAACGTTCACACTAGCGTTTGATTAGTGGAGTATGGCGGCTGTAAAATGTCTTCCCGTGCTACGAATCAGTAGTGTTATATTTACTGGTCCTTTGGGATCAACGAGCCCAATATAGGTGGCTTTGAATTAGAATACCGCTTAAGCCGGTGCCAGGGGGCGTGGGAGGTGTTGCTTATAATATTACAGCTGCTTCCAAAGGATCTCCCGTATCAGTATTTATTAACATTCACACTATGTTTGTTTTGTGCAGTATGGCAGCTGTAAAAAGTCTCTCCGTGCTACGAATCAGTAGTGTTATTGTAACTGGTCTTTTGGGATGAACAATCCCAGTACATGATTGTGGCTTTTAAATAGAATACCACTTAAAGTATTTATGGCATACTGTTAGTAGTGAACTACGAAATATGTAACGTGTTTTGTGATTTTATATATGGACCGTACTGTCAATCACAATGAAGGAAATGTATGCATGCATTGTTATTGTTTCCTCGTAACCTAATCTCCCCCTGCAACATTTGAAGAATTGTATTCATATTTGGCACAGTGGTTGCCTAGGATATTTAGATGACAACGAAGGTTTCAGGATCAGACTCCTGACTTTAGAAGTTAAGGTCAAAATCACTAAACTGAACTTTACAGGGGCACTATTTTTCAAAAGTTTGAATGAAACTTCTTTTCATTCATATTTTTTCTTTGTAACCCGAACTCCTTCTACGTAAGTTGAAGGAGGGTGTACATATTTAATACAGTGGTTGCATAGGATGTGTACATGACAGCTAAATGCAGCTTTTTGCGATGGAATATGGGCATCAACTTTGCTTCAGTTTCTTCTTCCTTTGGAGTTGCTATACTTTGTTTGCATAGTCGAGCTGTAAAGAGGTCAACCACTATACATACAGTGCGTTGCATAAAAAAATAGATTCATAACCACTTCTAATTAATTTTCTAAATGGAAGAAGTTAGGATGTGATAGTCCTTGATGCCGAAGCATTTTTACAGAAGAGTTTGACTAGCATTGTTTAAAACGTATGGTAACAGTAGCCTTGATGGTGGAGATAACATCACGAATATAAAAGTCCTCAAATCGACTACAAGCTCCTTTAAAAAAAGACACACAAAAAACAAGAACAGAAAAAAAACAAGCTGGTTTAAAAACATTTACCCCACAAGCTATTACTCAGGGAATATTCCAGTGAGGGTAATTAACTATGTCAAAATTGAAAAATCTCTCTTGTAAACAATCGTGCTAACTGTACTCCATTTTCAGTAGATGTATATTGAGAAAAGAAGCGACACAATATGAAGAGCTTAAATTGACACTCTAACTAGTATAAGAGTAAGGGTTGTCAGTATTCAAAGTATCATCCTAGCAGGTGCCAATGGGTTACTTGGATGTGTCCTTAGACAGAGAAATTTCGTCTAGTCTCGTCCGTCAAATATGGACGTAAACCGGGCTATCCCGTGTATCGGAGTCTATCCTCCTAGGATGTTAAAGAAACATGAATGTATTTGATAGTAAGAATAGAGCCGGGCTCCAGGATTCCTATGTATCTTTCCCCTCTCTCTAGGGTGGCTCAAAATAATCTATACATTGTGTGTACGAGCCTTTAAACATTAAATTTAACTATTATCCAGATGGCGTGAGGTATTATTAAAGGGTTTGATGACATCTGCCTGAGTATGTGATTTAAGACTAAACACCAAATCTGCCGTATAATAATGTAACCGATGTCACGTTTTATTATTCAACGATTACATAGGTTAATATATTGAATTGTATGCATCTTTATGTGTAAAAGTCATTTTAATAACTATACACAAGTCCCTTGTGTCCAAACTGGTTCCGTCCCGACGGTCCTGATTTTCTATACAGAAAGAGATGAAAAATTGAAACCGGAACATCAATTACTGGTTGTAACAAAGTGAATGAATATGTACAGAAAAATAAGTATACAAGTCGAACAGGAAATGCAGCTTTCACAGAACACAATAAACCCCAAAACACGCAAAACGACAAACACGAAGATGCAGTGCATGCAGTACGGATTATAGCACAGAAGAAGCAAAAGACGAAACCGTACCGGAAGTTAAACGTTCCAGGTAAGATTTAGATATTTCGATGTTAGAGTTGCTGGAGTTTTAGAAGCAGGACGTTACGTTGGGAAGCACGAGAGAGAGAGAGAGAGAGAGAGAGAGAGAGAAACAGAGAGAGAGAGAGAGAGAGTGAGAGAGAGAGAGAGAGCTGAGGATGGTCATTTTAGGATATGTAAAGGTGGTGGAAAGGTAAGATTCGTTTCTAAAAATCAGTTATTATATAAAGAGTATAAGCCTAAAGACCAGGGCCCCGTTTTATGAAACAACTTACGACCATTTTGATCGAAAATCAATTTCTTAAATGCTTCACTATAAATTACACTTTTCAAATAAATGTGATTTCATTACATTTTCTTATACATGTGATATTTCTGCACAACGTGCACACATAATTGTCTGCATCGAATGCTTAAGTGAACAAAGCGAAATATTTTACAATCTAATACTTATCGTAAGATGTTTAATAAAACAGGGCCCAGAATACAGAATACCAGGTGGTAGATCCAATACAGTATTGAGAAATGGTTATTAAGAGGGCATACGAGTCGTTATAAGATGGACATTTAGGTAGAAGAAGTGATAAGGTATTATCTGAGTTTTATTGGCCAGTGTAAATTACGAAGTAACTAGATTCTTGTAGTAGAGGTCTTGTAGTAGTTGTGGCAGATCGGTTACACATATAAGTCTTAGTAATTTGGCGATAGATAGAAAGCCATTAAGAGAGGATATGCATAGCACATGGTGATTCAGTTGAGGTTAGTAAGGATGTAGACGGCAGAAGCAATAGTGCATTAAAGTATGGGTCAGAGATCAAGTTGTTAGTAAGTCGGGATGTATTACAGTCAATAGATTAAGGGATACAGAGGTAGCGACGTATCCGATGTTTCAGTAGTGTAAGGACCAAGGTGGTACCAAAAAAGGTAACGGGTTATTTCACACGGCGCGATACATCCAATAGGTGATAAAGGTATCGGTAGTAGCTTTTTATGGTTGAGATGTTTGTTATAGGATTATGAGTCCAGAAATTAGTTGGTTATTAGTAATTGTTCGGTGTGATTCTATATTGCAGAGCCAGTTGTTAGATAGATGTAGGTTATTTACGATTTGCAAACACATGTTAGGTGGCGTAAACAGAATAAAAGAAAAGTTTAGGAGATCTGAAAGATGGAGGTTAGCAATTCAGGCATCTGGTAAGAAAGGTTGTTCAGCGTCTAGTCGAAGTAGAACGAGTGATATTTTCAGACTTAGCAATGTCCTTAACGAGGTCTTGGAAGTTGTAGTGATAATAGTCCAGGAATAGACAAGGTAGGGGTAAAATATTTGAGTAGAAGAGAAACTTAGTTCGTGAGGTAGAGGACAGGAGACAGAGCTTCAGCTTCAGTATGACTAAGGTGAATTGAAATTCATAGTTATTAATAATGTAGGTAATAGTTGAAGGACAGTAGTTAAGAAGCTATGGATAAATATATGCTAGTAGAGGCGGCTAGTAAAGTTAGTGTAAATAGTGTATTAAACATTTTGTAATGTATGTATATATATATGGTTCTTAGAGTGGAAGGTGTTGTAACAAAATGGTCGGGGCCTCATTTCCCCTGATATGGAATAGGAAAAATAGGATTTTTGCCAAGAGCATCACTATCGAAAGATAATAAGCCATTTTGGCTTTTATTCCATCAAAACCCATCATGTATTAGCAAAGTTATGATTTTAGAAGTTGTGCATTTTGATTAAAACTAAATGTATAGATTGCTTACATAAGACCGAGTTCAAAGCCACGTCACAGCGAGCTTTATGAAAAGTCCGGAGAACTTGACATTTGTAAAGATGGCGTGTTCAGTCAGGTACACGTGAATTGGCTGTATACATTGGTGTGTAACTGATAATTCGGGGTCACAAATAACAGCAGCACTCTTGGAAATTACGATAGTATGGGTGTCAATGTTTCATTTTATTCTTTATTTGTTGTCAATTATTGACAATTTAAATTGTTGTTCTGAAGTAAATATCTGCCTAAACCTAAATATGTTAGCAGGATATGTTCACCAGCTCATGTCGAAATCGGGTATTTAATAGACAATAGACAATATTTTATTCCGAGTAATTTAGGCCTCTGGCCCATAATACAAATAACACATTGCATATTATACAACTATACAGCAATGTGACAAAAGTAGATAAAGATAATATTGATAAACTGGGGGTTGCCGACCAAAATCAAAAATTCATCAAAAAACCATAAAATCATCAAAAAACCATAAAATCATCAAAATTGTAGAATTGACCATAACATGGTCAATATCTCTCAAAAAAATCAAAAAAAAGCATCAAAAACATCAAATCATCAAAATTGTGAACTAAAATCACTAAAATTCTGGACCAAAACCCCATAACATGGTCAATATCTGTCAAAAAAAACCATAACCTACCTATCCATGGACTAGCTTCGCCCGCCAGGTTGACAAAATACATAGCCCACCTGTCCATGGCTCAAATATATATATTTCTAGACCAAAATATATATGGCTTGGCTTCGCCCACCATAGCTTCACCATGGTCGCCCACCATAGCTTCACCATGGTCCCCACACAAAGACTAACGATGCTCAACGTATCGTCTTACCAGCATGCGTTACGTCTTACCAGCATGCCGGTCCCACACTTATAACGCCTAGAATGCAGCGAGGCTTCTGACCCACCGGTGACTTCGCTATACCTACAGCCCATTGGAGCACAGGGAATTGAAGGGGTCATGTAGCTGGTCATCTCACTATAATGTGATTAAACCTGAATATGTCTAAATTTTAAGCACTCAGCATTATATTTTAAATTTCCAATAAATTTATCCACTATTCTGACTGAAACTCCACCACAATCAGCACAAATTTTATTGTTTGCTCTTGTACCTTTTTTACATATTGAGCATGGTAATACATGACTTTTTAATAGATACTTATGCAAACTGCAATAATTAGAATCTTTTATAGTCTTATTTTTACATGGATTGTGTAATCTAATTTTAAGAAATTTCCAAACATTGATTTCTTTTTGATAATTGATTTCCATTATTTCTTCGTATTATATATTTCCTTAATACATTATAGTGAGATGACCGGTGGGCTATGTTGAATACAAAGGTGGTGGATCATACTCATACACATTACTAAAACAATTTATCACACACTTTTTAGACTGTTTTGTAAGGTTACCATTGCTTCCTTTCTTCACTAGTTCTTTTTTTTGAACTTCGCTAATTTCAAGTGTCTTTTGTTCTTTCAAATTATAGTATCTCTCCAGTTCATCCAAAATCAACTTAAACTCTTGCTCAGATATCTGTGCATCACTCAATGCTTTTGATATTAACTGCTTTATACTATTCAACTTAGACTCTGCCAAAGTTTTTATTTTATGATGTTTTTGAGCTTTTACATTAAGCTTGCGTCTGATGAAATTAATACAAACACATGTAGCTCCACATAGTATTGCTGCTATTTCTAAAGGTAACAAAACTGGAACAACAAATCCAATCCCAGCCATAATAACACCTGCAGATATTAAGGTAGTGTCAATTCCATCCGTGATATTAATACCACGTTTATATTTTTTATAAAGAGACTTGCGTGTGTCTCGTTCTGTAATTAACTTTTGTTCAATCTCTGAACTTTTTTGTATTCTATAATTCTGTACGTCCTCTGACAACTCCGGATATAAACTTGGTGCTGTCGGTTGCTTCATTTTTAATAAGAAAAAATAAATTAATTCAATTAATAATGACACCACCGTATTTACAGCGGTAGCGTTAGCAACCTTGCATACAAAGTTAACAACAGAACCAGCATAAATCTCTAAAGGACTATCAAAGTTATCGTGCTTGCGTGGGGTGGTGTGAAGAGTTATCGTGTTTGCGTGGGGTGGTGTGAAGCGTTATACCATAATTGGGTTGTTCAACACCATCGACAGAAACTATGACAGTTACGTCACCAACTAATCGGTCACATGCTAAACCTATTCCCATAATCCGACCACGGCGTGTCATTACATACCCCACATTTGTTTCTGCTCCACCGTTACCAAATGAGAGTACTCTATTCATTGCAATTGGACCCTTAGCCTCCGCACATAGTGTTATAATCCCATATTTAAGATTAACAAAAGGCATAATTCGCCTATATAAAGCTTGAACATTATTTATCAAAGTCTCCAAGTCTTCTGTTTTTTATGTCCAAATATACTCATTGTTTTTTTATAAAAATATATTTTTAAATAAATTCTAAAACACAACTCATGGGTAAGCCGTGATTATCTATCTTGTTGCCATGCTCATCTCTGACTTCTATTTTTAATTCAGAAATTGCACCATTCATAAGACAATGATATTCAGGATAAAAATAAGGTGTATATACAATATCTCCATACTGCTTATTTACCACAGGTACAACACCTATTATAGTGCTTGGTTTACCATTGAAATAATTACTACTTGTATTAATTTGTTCCAGATGAACATAGAGCTGTTTATAAGGAGCTAAATCAATTGGGCAATCTCCAGCACGAACACCTTTTATCCATCTTCTGTCCTTGAATCCCAGCATATTTGAAAGACGGGTTGACATTCGTGTCTCTATTGGCGTATCTAAAATGGCTGTAGCACTTTGCGTATAAATGGTTAGGATAATATCTTCATTTAGCAATTTAAACTTTTCTGCCAACTCTTCAAAGTTATAGAGTCCACCTGGTATATGTTCCGTTCTATCTGTTTTTTTTTGTCTTTATGACTTCTTGATCAACATTAAACCAACCAATAGTATATGTAAAACTTTTTAATCCATCGCGCTTATCTCCATTTCTATTATCGATATACTGCTGTAAGTTAATAGAGTTGTCTATGTTTGAAATTGTATGAAACATTTTTTTTTTTTAATATATATAAATAAAAATGATTTCTAAAGAATTTAAATATAACCCGGATGCTCACTATTTAAGTACTTTCAGCAAGAAAGTGATAGATATAATAAATCAAAACATAGTCATTACATCAAACGGTAAAGACTTTAAAGCATCATTTCCCAATGTCTTTGAAAAATACAATCTCCCATACGTCAAATCAGATGCTATAGTCCAACGCTGGGAGACAGATTGGATGTTATTTTGGCAGAACCAGTTGAATTTTGCCATTTGGTGCGCGACAACTGGATGTGGTATTGATTTTAACAACCATCTTAAAGCTGATGCCTTGGTGGGTTCGTTATTTTGATTTCATGTCTACTACCAAGTCAGAAGAATATTATTTGAGATGAGTGTAGCAATGCCGCAATACTCAAATTGGAATGCGTTTATACACATATAACCGAAACGCGTACGAAAGAATATGCAAGGAGTTTAACGTTGACTTATATTCAGACTGGAGACAGAAACAAAGCTATAATGATGGTCTAGGAACAATTTATAATTACTGGACACATATTGGTTATCATCCTTTGGTAAATACTGTATACGACAACAACACGATGAGTTTTACAGTTTATGAGAGTGATAAAACATATCACATTGATTACATTGCCCAAGGATCTGAGGCTGACAACAGCTGGTCTACTTTTATACTAGATAATTCTGCGGGATTTACAAGAGCTGGGGTAGAACGCATCAATGACAGCATTAGAACATACTGCTGGGCAATCCTTGGCTCACAATCCCAAACAAAAACAGATATACTTGGAACTGGAACGGCATTTGATGCACAGAAACAATTTCTAGCAAATGTAGAGGACGCAATAAACAGCCCCATTGACTTGCCCAGTCAAATTTCAAGATATGAAAACACCCTAAAATATGCAAGAAGTAAAGTAAATTTTGTCTATGGAAGTGGATTGTACATGTCTCCGGGTGACATGGAGTTGAGAATTGGAACAATACAAGACTACAATAATGAAATTGTAATAGCAACCGATGCACAAGCATTAGGATTAAATAATGATGTAAATGTAAAACCAGTACCGCCAAAAAGTGTTCAACCTTTTCAAGGCACCACAACAAAATTTTTTACCGGAACATTCTGATAAATCAATACATAAAACTGTGGAACCACCAGAAATACAAAAAATAGCGATTGAACACGAAGATAATAAAACAACCATAATTGTTGGTACTATAGTAATAGGTCTTGCTGCATTACTTATCTACGAGATTTATTAAACCACTCTTTGGCTGCCACATATAGCAACCCAACAGCGGCAACAAGCAAAGCCCATAGATTGTTAGCAAGCCAGTTAATAACATTACCTGTTGCAGATAAAAGCCATGATACTATTGCACCAATAACTCCTGGTAAAGCTGCTGCAGCTTTACCAGCTAGGTTGGCAAGAAGTTTACCAAGATTACCTAGTTGTTTTTTTATCCAATCTTTTACACTTGATGGATCAGGTTTTGGAGTTAGAACAGGTGCAGTCCCTCCTCCCGTTGTAGGAATAATGGTCTCAACTAATACCCCAATAATCATACCAAAGGCAGTCAAAATACTAACCATAGTAATACCTTGCTCCCTAAACAAGGTTTTGATTCTCTCACCCAATGTTGTGTCTTCTCTTAACACCTTATTTATAGTTTCTTTTATCCTGTTTATTTGACTGCGTAATGCTTCTTTGTTTTCACTCGCCGCTTCAAGTCGTGCACTTTTTTCATCTTCTAAGTTTTGTATTCTGTCGCGTAGACGCTCTTGTTGAAACTCATCCTCCTGCCCGGGGGTGCTCACCTGTTCTAATTTTTGTTTTTCTTTTGCTATATCTTTATCAAGCTCAGTGAGCTTTGAGAGATTATTAGTAAGTTCTCCACGGAAGCTTTGCAATCTCTTATCTAAACCTCGTATCTCTCGCAGTGTTAGATCTTCTGGTTGAACAGCAGTTTCATCTATTATATTACTCAAATCACTCTCAATTATAATTACAGCATCTACTGTATTTTGTACATCTTCAGTTGTAGAAAAAGTTTGCAATGGTATATTCTCTGCAGCGATGGTATCTCTTGTTTTTGCCAAGGATGCTAATTCCGCCCTACCCGAGCAACTCTTTCACGTGGAACTAAATAATCATACATTTTTAAAGTGTTTTTCACAAAGTCAATACCATGTTTTCTAACTAAAGTGTCCAGCTTATAAAACTTGATTGGTTCGTTTGGATTATTTCCCCTATAATGGGTAAGTGGGACGTCATCCTTTCCCAACCGAACTGCATATAACATTGTTTTACCGATTTTGTGCTCAGCCACTCTAAAATCATCTTTATAATCAATTCCGCTGATCTCAGCATTAACTTCAGTAAAAAATTGATCTACTAACCACTTTTTTTGTGTGAGCTGTTCTTTTATTTTATCTTCCCCTTGAAGCTGATTAATATGATTATTTTCATTTACAATTTGTCTCTGGAATTCTAAGCCAGGTTGTATAAATTCTTCATCAAGTAATTCATCTACATAAGCATCTCGATCGAACGTAGGATTGTCAAACTCAGCCATTGTTTATTTTATTTAATTTAAAAAAAAATAAAAAAAATATATATATATTTAAAAACATGTCAACTTACGGAAGTAAGCTCAATCCTCATAGAAAACTTAGAGAACTTCATGGTGCCAAGGGCATCCGCACAAGTGTAGTTATTACTAACAACCCTTCAACGATAGACCAAAACCAGCAACTGCTTGTGAGATTTCCCAATCTAAGTACTAATGATGTGATAGTTCCTCGTACTGCTCGTCTTGCCTTTGAAATAGAACTTAAAAGCAGAACAGACGCCAACGCTACTGTATACCAGAATCTGGGCAGAGCAATTGTGAAAAAAATGACAATCAGAATAAGTGGCAACGAAATCATGTCAATAGATGACAGTGATATATATCACAGTTATGTAGATTTATGGAAAAGCCCTACCGAACGAATAAACATAGCTTACCAAGGTGTGGGTAAAGCAAACATGCTAAAACATAGAGTTGGCGCGGGAGATGCTTCCTCAGACACCAAAGATGAAGCTATAGTAGCAGCTTATGGAAATAGATTTTGTATTCCACTGGACTTTGAAATGTTAGAAAGTCATATGCCATTTTATCAGGCGGGGCTTGGTGATAGATTAGAATATGAATTAACGTTTAACGATTATAACAAAGTTATCAAAAGCAGCGATGCTGATGCATCTTATGTAATCAAAAATATCTGCTTGGAATTTGATATGGTTAGTGATGTTGAATTAGCCAGACAAATAAGACAGCAAACCAATGGTAAGATGTCATTTATGTATGATCGTATCTTGCGACACAGAAAAATAATAGCAAACAAATCTGATACCCTTTTGAATATCAACATTAATGTACCAGCACGGAGCATGAAAGGTATTTTAATACTGTTTGAAGACCCAGAAAGAACAGACACGGAATCCTTTTACAACCCAAAGATTGAAAAGGTTGAAATGACAATAGAGGGTGTATCAAATCAGTTGTATAGTCAGGGCATGAGGGCATATCAACATTGGGAGGAAATCAACAAATATTTTGCTTTAACCTCAAAAAGAAACAAAGAGACGGACGTAGTAGCGAGGGACTTATACTTTACCAATGTTTCTCTTGAGACCTATCTAACAAAAGCATATGCTTTGTGGCTTGACCTTAGAACATGTGATGACAATTTATTACACGGCAGTGGAAGAAGAATAGAAAACGGCAGTGAAGGCATAACGATACTCATAAATAAAAAAGCAGATGCAGATCAACTTTTAAATATTTATATATATCTAATACAAGATGCGCAAATCAATTTCGAAGATGGAAGATTTAAAGAAGTACGATACTAAATATCCACACAGTGCCATTATCTGTGGTCAGACAGGCTGCGGCAAAACAGAGTTTGTTCTTGACATACTTGAACAAGAGTATGTTGGAGTTTTTGAACATATAATTATATTGTGTTCAACCATAGAGTGGAACGAGGCTTATAAAAATAGACCCTGGATAGGAGATGTGAGACACCCGAGAGATAAAAAAATAATAATTGTCAATCCCGTGAGCAACGACAAAGAAATGCTACAAGAACTGTTGCGTTTATTTTTCAAACAATATGCCGGCAAGCCCACATTATACATCATTGATGATTGCTCCGCCACAAAAGAATTAACAAAGAAAAAAGATATGTTATCAGAGTTGGCATTCTCCGGTCGTCACGCCAAACAATCAGTATGGGTCATTTCACAGAGATATAATTCTGTATTGAAAAATTTGCGGGAGAAAGCCAAATGGTTGTGTATGTTTTACACCAAGGACAGAGATAGTTATGAAAATTGTTTGAGAGAAAATGATGTTATTCCAACGCTGGAAGAGAGAACCAGAATAAGAAAAGCTTTAGCAAAGACTAAATATTCCAAGTTAATTTTGAGGACTGACCAACCCACTGGTTATTGGGTTGAATAATTTTTAACAGCATGTTGCTAAGTTATTTGAACTCCCAATTAAGAGTTTGGAGTACTAGATTAAAAAATGAGGTTTTATCGATTTTTTCTAGATTGTAGCAAACGAGAAACTATTAAGAAAAGAAGAAGGCAGTTGGAACTGCTGAGCTTTGGAAAATGTGGTATGATCCTGGATAACCCAGATGGAACGTCTACGCTTGTGACGGATCGCGGGAGTCTTAAAATACCTCCCATGTACACGGACGAGGCTAAATATATTCTCAATAATTTATTGTGGACCGACGACACCGACTTTTCCAGGATGGAGCAGGATATAAAGGACTCCATGAAGCTGTGGAACAACGTAAAAAGGAGGGACAAACTGAGGATAATTGACAAGTACGTGCTTGGGTTGGAGTGCGACATCAAGGAAAAGAAACTTATAAAAAGTGTCATCACAATAGCATTAAATTTAAGGATGATACAAACTAATGATATCACCTATCAGGATTTTGAGATTAAAAACATAGATGGTACATTCGATGGGGAATATTTTTCAAAATTGAGTAATGCTAATAGCAATGCTAACAGCAAATGAGTAATGCTAATAGCAATGCTAATAGCAAATGAGCAATGCTAATAGCAAATGAGTAATGCTAATAGCAATGCTAACAGCAAATGAGTAATGCTAATAGCAATGCTAACAGCAAATAAGTAATGCTAATACAAAAAAATTGCATTGCTAATAACAATGCTATTAACAATACTAACCATTGCTAGTTGTGTGGTGAATATCGCAGCTGGTTGTTTCGTATTTAATGTTTATTCCAAAATAAAAAATAAAATGACTACTATAAAAATGAATGCGGAAGAACTATTACAAGGTATCATACTGGAAGATTCCACGGAACGTTTCACAGATGAATCAAATCAACAAGAAACAAAAAAAGAAAGATTATCAGCCATAGTGGCTGGCGGCGGTAGTCGTCAATATTTGGGTAAAGACATACAACTCACGACTATAGATAGCATGCCCCCAGATGAAATTAATAAACTTTACTGTAGATATGAAGCAAGACTTGGGGCAAGCATGGCCAAGACTTTAGGCAATTATTTTATTAAGTTGTATGTGATGGGAGTATCAAAATATTTTAATATAACCAATCCACCAAAACTGACAGAATATTTGGAGGAAGACCCATTTATTAAACATGCTTTAACAAGTGCGTGTTGTGAGTTGTATTACAAGTATGGAATGTACTTAGCGCCATTTACAGCAATGCTGACAACTGTTCGACATATTGATTTTAATAAAAATAAAAAATTCGATAATAAAAATGAAGAATCAAGTGGAGAACCAAGAGAGTGAAGTTGATACACAATCTGTTAAACAACAAAATCCAAAACGAGTAAAAGCTGGGAAAAAAGGAGCAGCAGCAAGGAAGGCAAAGCGTTTGCTTCAAGATGCACAGGATGCACAAGATGTAGGACAGATAACAAAAGTATCAAGAGGTGAAGAGGAACCAGAAAAAATCAAAATAAATGTATACAAAAATTATATTCCACCGATTTTATTAGTAGGCTTTGCTGGTTTGGGTTTGTATATTTATAACAAGAAATCGGTAGCACCACCTGTAGCTGTGCAACCTGTTCATGTTGCACCAAAAGACCCGTTTGATTTTTTTTAATTTTTTTTTTTTTCATATTAAAAAAAATGGCAGCAAGTATTGACGTAAAACAAATTGTAAATATGATGTATCACGCTGGAGTGGAAACACTTTTAACTATTGGATATTCTGAGATTCGCAGAAAAGTACTAAAAAGACCAGCCCCTAAAGTGGATTTAAATATGGCAGATGTTATGATGTTGTCTGTGGATATAATGTTAGCAATGGCTACAAAGGATATGTTGATCAAGCAAGGTATTATTCCTGCGGATATTATGAAATAATTTTAAAAAATATATAAAAAAATGGCAAGCGCAGTAGCAATGATGATCGGTGGCGCATTAACAAACGCATTAGCATTTAGCGGTTCAAATTATTTCTTTTCAAAAATGGGAAGTCATTCAGATGAGGAAAGACAAAGGCATGACAAAGCCGTAGAACAATTGGAAGCAGCACAAGCGGCGTGTAATAAAAAAAGAACAGAGAGATTAGATTTTATTAACAAGCAACTGCAAAAAGAGCATCATGCAGGGCAAACTTTTGATGATGTGGACCAAGCTATGAAACAGTATTATTACATAACTGGCAAACATTTGCTTTTGGAAGCGGAGCCCAAGTTGAGTGATTTTTATACACCCTCTCCGGATCAACAGAATAGAGAAATTACGTTTATTGTGGTGGGCATGGCTGCAACTGGATTTGTAGCGTACAAATTGAGTTCATAGTTTAAAACTATAAAAAATAGTTTTAAACTCTAAGTATGTTTACTTTGCCAGGTCTCATCTTCGTTATTTTACTTTTTTCGTTTAACAGCCACCTCCTTTTTTTGTTTAACCACGACTTCAGGTTCAGAATTGCTATCTTCATACTCAGACCCGCTTTTAGCCTCGCTTTCAGCCTCGCTTTCAGACTCGCTTTTAACCTCGCTTTGAGCCTCGCTCTCAGACTCGGATACTGTCTTAGCGTGACTCTTTTTCTCTGTCTTGGCGTGACTCTTTTTCTCTGTCTTGGCGTAGCTCTTTTTCTTTTTCTTTTTCGGTTCTTCATCGTCTTCACTTCCCATGTCTAGGCCGTCTAAAAACTCATTTCCCTCTGACTTGGCGTAGCTCTTTTTCTCTGTCTTGGCGCGGCTCTTTTTCTTTTTCTTTTTCGGTTCTCCACTTTCCAGAATGACTAAGTCAAATGCATGATACTTGTTATTTTTTTTGTTTTTACATGGTTTCAATCCAAGTGGTCGCACATAATATGGTGGTTCTACACTTGCCTTCTCTATTTTATCTTTGAGATGACCAGGCGCCCATACCTCACTGTTGCCTGATAATGTTAATATCATGGATGGACCATATTGAGTTTTCACTATTTGTGTATCTGTAATAGTGTATATTTTATTCGATTCCAAGTCGGTCCATTTCTTTGTGCTATTTTGATTTTGCGCTTGAAGCAGTTCATCAAGTCGTGCAGTGTCCATTGTTTTATTTAGTATATATATTTCCTTAACCCATTTTCAAAAATTGTTAATAGTATTGTTAATAGCATTGTTTTTCCAAATGTCCATTTTTTTATATATATTTTCTTTATACTTTTAAAATGGAAAAGATTTATTACAGTCCACAAGGATTTTGGAGAGGTTACACAGCAGTTAACAAATTAGCAAAAGAGGCTGGTGTCAGTAAGAAACAGGCCTTAGAATTTTTAAAGAAACAAGCTGTGTGGCAGATTTATTTACCCGCACCAAAGAAAATAATTAGACCCAGGTTTGATGTTTCCGTTAAGAATGGAGTGCATCAAGCTGATTTGTTATTTCTGCCGCATGACACTTTTGGCTTTGGCCGTGGCCGCAAGACATATAAATATGCGTTAACTGTGGTTGATATTGCGAGTAGATACAAAGAAGCAGAGCCGCTGACTTCCAAGGATAGCAAGTAGTTGCCAAAGCATTTGAAAATATAAACAGTCGGCATCTAAAATATCCAAAGTTATTACAAGTGGATCCAGGCAGAGAATTCATGGGTGCAGTATCGCAGTTGATGGTCAAACACAATGTAAATATCAGACGGGGCAGAACAGAGATACACAGAGACCAAGCTATAGTGGAAAGATTTAACAGAACATTAGCTGAAAGATTGTTTGGTTATCAGTATGCTAAGGAAAGGGATTCGCAAAAACGCAACAGAGAGTGGGTAAAGAGATTACCAGAAGTTGTTAAAGCCATAAATGTGGAGATAAAAAAGCCCCCTCCTGTTGAAACAAAACTATTAAAAGGTGATCCTATCTGTATGAATGCAAGTGTAAGATATTTATATCAACCCGGGGAACAAGAAGGTGGAAGACGCAGAGCAACTGATCCAATGTGGAGTGTAGATATTCACAAGATTGATAGTTATATGGTGACGCAAGGCATAAGAGTTTATTATTTAAAAGCACCAGCGCCTCAAAGAGGAGTTGGCAAAGAAGAATTACTTATTGTTCCTGCTGATACCAAAAATTCATAAGTTTTGATAAAACCCATATGCATCAGTTGTAATTCCATCTTCTCGAATGTATCTTTTAGTGTAAAATGGTGACAGTGTTACTTTGTTTACTGTTATGCCATATATTTGATGCTTTTTCGATCGTATCATATTCATTTCATGGATGTATTTTTTCTTCTTAAACAATGCATCCTTGTAGTTCTCAAAGTTGATATGTTTTTTTTTGATCACATATTTTTTCACTTCCTTTGCTTTCTTAATAATCTGCTCATCCGCTCTCAAAATAGAATATAGCTTGGGTCTTAATCCAATATACTCAACTATAGGAACACCTGCACATTCATCTTTCATTTTACCTAATACTTTTTTGTTTGTATCATCGTGCATTGGGTGATTTTGAGGATAATCACTTAGATCATACTCATCTTTCATTTCAACAATGTCTTTGTATGCGTCTTCCGTTTTGATGTCTACCAGTAGGCTGTCAGTGTCTGTGTATAATAAAGTACAGCCATCTCCGTACCTTTTCTTCAGGGTATTATAGTACCAGTCATACATCATGTACTTTGATAAATCCAAGACTGCCATCCCAACATAAATTGGTTTGTTTAATGTTAATTTCGTTTTGTTTACATGTAATGCCGACAATTCATCTGAAAATGTTATCCGCCTGTTAAAGCATGGTTTAGCTATTATTCTTCTTATCTTTTCATTTTCAGAGCCGTCAGTTTTGACTAGTTTTATATCAGTTCGCTTGCGTATATTTTCCATTGTTTTGCCAAACACAGAGTTGTTCATAAGTTTGTAAAAATCGTTTTTAAAGGTTGATTTAGGTTTTTTCCTAAGTTTTGTGTTTAGGTTTATGTATGATGCCATCCATGGTTTTTTATTGAATTCTAATACTCTGTGGATTTTTGTTAATTTCATGCCTAATGATAAATACAACTCTAAATTTTTGTAATGTAACACATATTTTTCTTTGTCCATAAGATTGGGGACTAGTTGTTCTGTCATAACGTTATTTTCTAACAGATCTGTCTGGTATTCAGATAACCATACTTTTTTCACTGCTAATGTTTCCGGTGCAAGTGGATAATCATTGTGAGATTCATGGAGTTCTTTTGGATATTCCAAATCCACTTCTAGAAAATATCCTTTTCCTTCTGTTGGCTTTGGCAACGTTTCTGTTTCCACCCAGTTAAAGCCAGAATATGGAAGTGGCTGACTCATTGACCACCCATAATACATTAAAAAGTTGTTTTCCTCGTTAGGGTTATAATCAGCTACGTGTGGATTGTTTGCTTTGGTATATCGTTTTGATACCATACTAATTCCACCACGCATACCTTTTTCTACAAACAAGTGCTGGTCAATGTCTGTCAAAAGTTCTAAATCTATTTTAGAATGTTTAAGTAAAGCATCCCAAGATAATCCAGGTGCTGTGTAGTAATGCAAGGGATCGAGTTTATATGCCTTCATGCATGTTCTTCTGAACGTTTGGAATACATCAGCCAACAAAGTTACATCCGTTTTTAGATATAAATCATGATAGTCTCCAAGAGTTTTACAGTTAAACTCTTTCCATATTTTGTGAGCATGCTCGTAATCTTCGGGACTTATACTTTCATCTGAGAGACTACTGTTAAACTTTTCTATAGGTGGTAATTGCGTTTCCTCAAATCTTTCCACACTGTCCATATATTCGTATGGATAAACCCCTTTTCGTAAAAGTAGATCAGTTTTATCTGCAAACGTTTTTTTGGTGAGTCTGAAATCAGATTTGTCTGTTGCATCAACCAGCCTTTCTAAGGAAGATGCCATAAACTGAAAGCTATCCAAGAATCTAAGTTGTCGAACACTAAATGAAATATACTTTTCAGCGTTGTTTGGGATGCATGTAATACTACCTGTCATTTTGTGTATTTTTTGCATGATGAGAGGCTATCATATCCTTTGAGGTTATGAAATACAACAGGGATGGTTGTTTTACCTGGTTTTATTTTCAGTTTCAGGTTACAGTCTTTATGTGCTGCGCGTCTGTATTCACTTGTAAAATGACAGTGGTCTCTTACTTTACCGCTTCCAATTTCATTCTCACATATCCAACAGTGTGTTGCTTTTTTATGATCTTTCTCATTTTGCCGCGTCATAATTAAGGGTTTTGGGTGATTAAATCTGTTATTAATGATCTTCTTCTCACATTCTAAGTGATTTAAAAACTTTTCAACAACATCTTCACCTCTGTAAATAACAGGTTTTTCAGCTTTACCATCATATCTGACAACCTGGTATCCAAACCCGCAAGCTTCGTGTACATTTTGAATTTCAGATTTTTTTCCAAATTTAGTCGATTGCGGCTGGATTGTACTCTCAAAATCAGCATATATTGCATAAGGCACATGCATCTGATTTTGATGATTTTTAAATTGTATGTGACCTTCTTGCGGCATTTCTATTCTGCAAGAATTTTTGTTGATACCTTCACAGTCTTCTCTGTGTTGGGTAAGTAGTCCTTTTCCAGAAAATCCACGAAGGCAACGATCACAGAAGTAAGTTTGACCTTTATGTTTGTTTTGGTCACAGAGTAGTCTATTCAGATTTTTAATCCAACAATAGTGATATTTTGTTATTTTTATTTCGCTCTTCGGGGCATTTAATTTTATTAGATACTGGGACCATACGCCGTAGGACATGGGGAAGCATATAACTCCATGTCCACCGCCGTATGCATGCCATCTTTGGGATGGTTAAAATTGTGTACTATTGATTTTATGAATATTGAGTTCTGCTCAACCCGGGGTTAGAGGGCGTGAGCGGTAGCTAGCATATTTCACTACCGCTCATGAACAGTCTCAATCAAACCGAGACTGCAATATTTCGTATGTGTCGTGCTCGGCCGTTTCCAAAGGTCCATTATCATACTTTTTTTTTTGTTGTTGTTGGTTTGTCGGGATGATCATCAGGGTCATAGTTGTCATCTATGATTCCTTCTTCATTATTTGGATCATCAGGGTCATAGTTGTCATCTATGATTCCTTCTTCATTATTTGGATCATCAGGGTCATAGTTGTCATCTATGATTCCTTCTTCATTATTTGGATCATCAGGGTCATAGTTGTCATCTATGATTCCTTCTTCATTATTTAGATCATCAGGGTCATAGTTGTCAACTATGATTCCTTCTTCATTATTTGGATCATTCTCTGATTCTTCTTCAACCTCAACGTCTTCAGATATTAAAAGCAGATTAATTCGCTCAATATCTTTTGGTTGTTCTGATATTTTATACGGGAAAACATTTACTTTTTTACTGTTCTCTGATGTGGTGTACCCGTAAACATTAATAGCAAGATTGTTTTGTTTTTCTACTTTGGAAATTTGAGAAATTGGTGTAGGAAAGTCAATGCCCTTTTTCTTTAAGAACTCTATACTAGGATATTTTGACAACCTGTCGTTGTGATCTGCGGCTGGATTTAAAGCAGAATTTATTGCATGGAACAAACATTGATCATCATTATTTTTTACATTGATAATCGCTTTCTTATCAGCTACTGCTTTAGGCAAAGGAATATATGAAGAACCTTTTAACGGCTCGTACTTTGCAAAATTTAAGTAAAAATTTACACAGTGGTTAATTTCCAATCCTGATGCTGTCTTTGTAAATCTTTCCAAGCTCTGTGGTATGTTTGCGGATGCTTCATCGTAAAACTCATTTATTTTTTCAGAGTTTAAAATTGCATATTGGTTGCTGGATAATACTGCTGTTATGTATGTTTTGGTAGCACCATTATCTTTGAAGAGCTCTATAGTGAGACCTAATTGAAACTTTAATCCATTCATCTTTGTCAGCTCTTCGCTGATTTGTTCTGTAATAATGGGTTTCTTATCATGTAATAGTTCTTGTGGGTCTTTGTATTGCTCAACAGACATCTTGTATGCTTTGAAATAACCACACATTGGTTTGTCAACCAGTTTTAATTCTGCTTTAGATTTTCCATCATTAAGCTCTTTCAAATTTCTATCATTAAGCTCTTTCAATTCATTTATAACATTCTCTCGTAATTTAGCATAATGTTTATCATATTTCTGCTTTTCTCGTTTTGTTTGAGATTTAACCTCTGGAGTTTCCTTTGGAAGAGCATCTAGCCCCGTTCTAAGCTGATCATCATTAATTCTTCCTTCCCGGTGTAATTGTAAAATGTAGTTCACGTTTTCCGTACTCATTTTTTGGGCTGGGATTGGTTTAACTCTTGGAGCTGGGATTGGTTTAACTCTTGGAGCTGGGGTTGGTTTAACTCTTGGAGCTGGGGTTGGAATTCTTGATTTAACTCGTGGTGCTGGAATTGGTTTTACACGTCCTACACTTTCCAACACTTTGGACTCAACTGGTTGAATAACCTCTTTTGAAGTTTCCTTTGGAACTTCTTTTAATGCATTTATACCAACCGATAGTGTTTGACTATCTATTACACCTGTTTCAAACAGGTGTTTTAATTTTTCTAAAACAGTCGTCATTATTTTCTTTATATATATATTTTTCTTTAATGCATTTTTATCAAAAAGAAATAATGGTTCAAAACCTCCAAAATACATATTGTAGTTATAGTGAGATGACCAGCTACACCACGATAAAACGCTGACGGGTGACCCCTTCAATTCCCTGTGCTCCAATGGGCTGTAGGTATAGCGAAGTCACCGGTGGGTCAGAAGCCTCGCTGCATTCTAGGCGTTATATGTGTGGGACCGGCATGCTGGTAAGACGTAACGCATGCTGGTAAGACGATACGTTGAGCATCGTTAGTCTTTGTGTGGGGACCATGGTGAAGCTATGGTGGGCGACCATGGTGAAGCTATGGTGGGCGAAGCCAAGCCATATATATTTTGGTCTAGAAATATATATATATTTGAGCCATGGGCAGGTGGGCTATGTATTTTGTCAACCTGGCGGGCGAAGCTAGTCTATGGATAGGTAGGTTATGGTTTTTTTGACTGATATTGACCATGTTATGGGGTTTTGGTCCAGAATTTTAGTGATTTTAGTTCACAATTTTGATGATTTGATGTTTTTGATGCTTTTTTTTGATTTTTTTGAGAGATATTGACCATGTTATGGTCAATTCTACAATTTTGATGATTTTATGTTTTTTTGATGATTTTATGGTTTTTTGATGAATTTTTGATTTTGGTCGGCAACCCCCAGTTTATCAATATATTATACAGACAAACAAATATAGTAACAAACATTGAAATATATAATACAGTGGACTAGTACAAAAAGTACAACTACTGACAAATATACCAAATCGAGTTTCTATTCATGTACCAATGTTGTGAGCTTGGGAAAAAAGTTTTCTCTTATTAAACATTGTATACACATATTTCGAAAGTTGCGTTAACTTATAAGGATCTGTTATACTCATTAAATTGTAGAAAACATAAATACTCTTAAAGTTACCGCCTATGACTTCGAAAAGCTATTGATTGCGTAAGTTCGTATAATACGAACATTTCATAATAACATGCATTTCGTCTTCTATTTCGTGAGAGTTACATAACATACATATTCTATGTTTTAAGCGAGTAAATATAACGCAGGACATTTATTGTATAGACATCGACCAGTGCACGTCGTACCTGTACACAGGTAACATTATGCTTTTCCTGAAAAAAAAAAAAGTTTTTTGAACGCAACTAAAGATAAATCAATAAATATATAGTCCATCTTGTCGCACGTGTAAATTAACATTGCCTGGTGTAATATTATATGTGCTCAATATAAAACTAATATTCCGCCACAAAACAAGCATATCTCGACTTGTTATTTAGCCATTGATGAACTTGTGTGTGCGCGCTAGTTATTACGTAATGCCGATTTAGTGTTAAAAATGCTACCACATACCAATAAATAGCAGTGGTCTAGTGGTTAAACTTACAGCCATCAAAACTTCAAAGCGCAACGTCTGTGGTTCAAATCCCGTTCCGGGCAATTACTTTTTTTTATCGCATATATTCTGAAGCTGTATATTTATCGATGTTACCTGTACGACGGCTAAATAAAAATTTGATATTTTACGCATCGATTTCTGCTTATATACCGACCTTTGGGGTGTTCGTCGATTTAAAACTACTTCACACATGACTCATTTATATTCATGAGTTATTACCAGTTAAAATAGAGAATCTGTAGCTTTAAATGGAATACGCGATTCCGATGGTAAGGATTTTTTTCTACGGAGATTTTTAACTGTCATTTCTTCATTGCATATTGAGTGTATATTGTGCAGTGTAAATCTCTCTGATGTTGCTTATTATATTGTCATTATTATTCAATCCCTCTGAGGTCGATGTACCATTATCACTGGTGGATGTGGGGGTGGGGGCGTACCCGGCGCGCGCCCCCTCTAAAAATTCCGGATCATACATGCATGTCCATGTTACTGTAAATGAAATATCAAACAATTTCGATGCACGCCCTCAGTATAAAAAAAATTCTCGCTCGCTTCGCTTGCTCGACACATAATGACTAATGAGTGGTTAAATTAACACATTGTTAAATCCTTTTATTTGAAAACGAACTTTTTTTATTCATACATGTATGTCCATGTTACGGTAGATAAAATATCAAACAATTTCGATGCACGCCCTCAGTATAAAGTTTTTTTTCGACGCATAATGGCTAATGAGTGGTTTAATTAACACTTTGTTAAATCCTTTTATTTGAAAATGGACTTTTTTTTATTCATACATGTATATCCATGTTACTGTAGATAAAATATCAAACAATTTCTATGCAAGCCTTCAGTAATTTTTTTTTCAATCGCTTCGCTCGCTCCACCCTTAATGACTAATGAATGGTTTAATTAACACATTGTTAAATCCTTTTATTTGAAAACGGACTTTTTTATTCATACATGTATGTCCATGTTACTGTAGATAAAATATCAAACAATTTTGATGCACGCCCTGAGTATAATTTTTTTCCCGCTCGATTCGCTCGCTCGACGTTAAATCCTTTTATTTGAAAACGGACTTTTTTACACTACCGCAACCGTTTTTTGAGGCTAGAAACGGACCCAAAAATTGACCAAAATCTTACGCCCCCCACTAAGCTGAAATCCTGGATCCGCCCCTGATTATAACCTTATAATTGTGTTAGCGGGAAGTAAACCAGTCATTCATTTAGTCATGTTGTCTATGCTTGAACGTTAGTTATAATCTTCAGGATTGAATTATTGTGTTGTAAGTTATGAGTTTCATCTAGGATTGTGAGATTACATTGTTGTTTAAATTACGTCTTTAATTGATCTGAATTTATGATGATGATGAACTTTATTTCCTCCACTTGGGAGATTATCATACTACAATTATGGTGAGACATATCGAGTTATGACATTATGGCAAATATGTAATTTCAAAATAGCATATAAAACGTGACAAAGGGAACAACTATTATATAAATACATAAATAAACACCCATACTCGCACACAAACACACATATATACATGTACGCATACATACGCATACTCATTTATGAATCCATATACTAGCTTACGCGCTCACCCACGTAAAAGTGGGCCATATATCCAGTCGCTATAATGCGACTGTGCTAGTATCCATATTATACGTTGTATATTCCCATTTTGACCGGCCTTAATCACGAAATCGAAAATTGAAGAAGGGAGGGCGCGGGGACGGTTTTTTTCCCACCATAAACGGTTCGGGCCATTACGGGTACGTTAGTCAACGTGTTCTTTACATTAAGTACTTTTAATGCTACGTTTAAGGCAATCATATTACTGCAAGAGCAATTTATTTTTAGAATAAAGATTTACAATCAAAAGCGTATTTAACACATCGCTTTAAAAACGCATCTTGGACGCTTCGACAGAGTGAAATACCTATATCCGCACCGAGAATTTTCAGAGTAAATCTGGTTCCGTCCATCAAACTTAACTCGTTAGTGAATACCGGGCCACAAATAAGTTTCACGTCGTTAAGCAATGCGGCTCTCACATTTCTACTAGTCGTACATTTTGAAAGGACATGAGAGATTGTGTCTTGATGTACACCTGAACAGTTTATACATGTTTTATCTTCCAGAATGATTGATCTTGACCATAACAAGGCAACGAGATCTACGATATATAGAGGAGAATGGTTGCGCGACAACTCGTATATTATCGCGGGCCGTATTTCTGTATGTAAGATTTTGAAGTATGCGAAGTCTTGATCTGCGTTTAGTCTTTCGCGCCATAGATTCGTTTCTTTGGCGATAACGGCTGTATGCACTTTCTTCTTCCATTCCTGTTTACTCGGCAGAGAATTTACATCTCGTAAAAAATCATTAATGATGCCTTGCAAATCATATGTATCTAACAATTTGCATATATCGGGAATAAAACCTTGTTGGTTATCACTCGTATGTGTAAGATACATGAAATAACGTCTTAAAAATACCTTCTGCCATATCGTTTCACTATTCAGTGTTAAAATCTTATGCAAAAATACAAGTTTTCTTTTATCTACCTCTGCGGATAGACGTATAAGACCCAACATTGGTTCGCACATATCTGACCGAGTACGTGTATGAAATCCCTGAATCTTTTTCACAATAAAATCTTGTAACCTATTTAACATATCGACGTCTGATTTTGTCATATTATTCCATAATTCGCAGCCATAAAGTGCGGTTGGTATGATGATTTTCCTGTATAAATTTGCTGAAGTCAATGGGTTTAGGCCCAGAGGACGAACTCCAAGCCCTATCATAGCGAAAAACGAATTTCTGGCCTTTTGGCATCGCTCTGTTATTCTTTGTGCTAACTTATTATTTGAGTCTTGTCTTATTCCTAAATGAGTTATATTGGTTGCTTGTTCTATGGTCGCATTTCCAAATCTCATTTCTAGTGCATCGTCTGTCCTTTTAAGAGGGTATTTCATAACAACTGATTTGTTTACGCTTATGGTAAACTTCCATTTCTGGGAATATATGTAAACAATGTCAAGCAAATGTTGCAGACCTACCGGGGTAAGTGCTATAAGACTTATATCATCTGCGAATGTTGGGGTCCCACTTTTAACTGATAACACCCTAGCGCTAAATTTGGAAGTTTCCAACGTTTGCAGTAATTCGTCTACGTAGACGAGATAGAGAAATGTGTGAGGACCCCTCCCTGACGTACTCCACGTTGGATGTCAAATGGATCTGACGTCATTCCGTGTATACGTACCACACATTTAAGGTTAGTATACGCTTCCTTTAAGATGCGCCACAGCTTACCAGGAATTCCTAAGTCGCCAATTTTGGCTAGAAGCCCATCGTGCCACACCCAGTCATATGCCCCTTTTATATCGAGGAACGCTATGTAAACCTTATTTTTCTGTTCGAGTTGGTAAAACATAGTCTCTTGGAGATTGAAAGACGTAGTTATACAGCTTAAACCTTTTTGAAATCCTTGCTGTTGCAGGCATGGAAATCGAGTACCTTTTGTCTTCAAGAAAGTATTGAACCTTTCTAGGAACAGTTTTTCGAACATTTTGTTAAAACATGATAAGAGCGCGACCGGTCTATAACTTCTTGGGTCAGACTTATTCTTGCCTTTCCCTTTATATATCGGGACGAGAATACTGGTTTTCCATGGTATTGGGATGCATTCATACAACAGAATTCTGTTGAATAATATAGCTATCGATGTATTTAGATGCGTTCCTCCATATATTACATGTTCATTTAATACGTTATCTATTCCAGAACTTTTTCTTTTCATTAGTTGCTTAGTAATATTCGAAATATTGGCCTCAGTTACTTGAGATTCAATAATGTATCCGAATTCTCCCATTTGTTTTGTACTGTGTTGACGGAGCTTAGAATTAATATTTTGTGACAGCGGTCCTTCCTTGTTATCGACGAGCGTAAAAACATCTTTGAAGTATTGACCAAAACCGTTAGCTATATTTGCTTCGGTGTATGTATTACCATTCTCAATAATTTCTGAGCATATCTCGACAGGTTTATCTTTTTTCCCCCTTAAGAGTCTCCAAAACAGTCTGTAATCTAATTCGGCCGCGCGTTGAAGTTCTTCGTATGAAAGATTTAGGTATTTATTGGACGCAATTCGTTGCAGTCGCCGAAAAGTGTTCTTAGCACTTTTATACGTTTTATACGATTCATACTGGGGTCCTCTGGGCCTCCCATCTTCGATCCATTGTCGCCTATATCGTCGTGATTCATCACGAGCTGTCTTAACCTCATACGTCCAATACGGTTTTGCGTATTTATTAAATTTACTTTTAGGTAGTACAGAGGATGCCGAATGGATGGCGTTTACGATAACGTCATTCACTTCATCTGGAGTACGCATTTCGTTTTCTAAATAATCAATGTCTATATTGTTAGCTATCTGGTATTGATACGATTGTATATGCTCAGCAGTACATTTGTTCTACGCTACAGAACGTTTAAGAGATATATTACGTATACCAATTTCGTCTAAATCTATTTGTAAAAACAACGGTAGATGGTCCGATGTAAATATATGACGTTCTTCGATGATGGATGACTTTCGTATACGGTTTACCATTGATTTTTCAATAAGAATATGATCTATCATCGCCTTAGTCGGCATGAAAGAGTACTTTGGGCCTGTTGTTATGTTCATCTCATTAACAGAGAGCAACCCATTTGCTGTTACAAAATTAGAAATAATCTTTGATTTCAATGTACAACCTGTGTCTGGTATGGTACCGTTACTGCCTAGTAATTGGCCATTGACATCTCCTGCTATGATGACGTCACCTTGAGTTGAGTAAAACGACGACAGAGCTTGTAGATCGCTAAAACAGTCTCTATAATGCTCTATGATGTTTTCTGATGGCATATATACGCTAAACATGTAAGTTGGCGTCGAATGTTGGGTTCTAACCTCTACCCCGAGAATTCTATCATTTTGTATATTTTGTAGCATAGACACATTATTTCTAAAACCTTTTCTATACAGTATGGCTGTACCCGCTTTCCCACATCTTGCCTTGCTATATGGGTCATCAGATTGATTCACTGTGGAATAAGCCAAAAAGTCTGGGTGGATACTATTTAGAAATGATATTGAGTGCACGAACAATTTATGTTCGCTTATGAAAGCTATGTCAATATTGTGGTTATGCAATAAGTTGGACAGCGGGTACGCCGACGACATTATGCCTCTAACATTCCAACAAAGTATATTTAAAACCATATTAATAAGTTGAACAACGTATGCAGTTTACAATAATTGTGCAAGCTAGAAGGCCTCCGCTAACACTAATTGTCGATTTCTGACCACCCATCTCTGCCTCTGTCATTGTCCAACCCCATGTACCTTTCCGTGTCTCTCCGTTTGTATTGGTCGTCTCTGTAGTTGTCATAGTTATAATTTCTGTCATCTGTCTCGTAATTTATTTCTGTCCCATAACCGTTGTGGTCGTTTGTGTCAAAGTTCCGTGATCTACGTCTGTAGCGTTGTCTATTTGCCCGTCTGTTTTGAATTTCCTGTCTCCGTTCGCTAAGTTCTTTGTCACACTCACTCGTATTCATCCATCTTCTAACCTCAATATCATTAGGCCAAAACTCGCTAGCTTCAACTTTTTCAGAATCACATTCTGCTATGTAGCCCCAAACGGCTTCATTAAAATGTTTTATCAAAATTCTAATTATAAATTAAAATGTTTCTGCGTTTAATAACTTGAAAGTTAATTATTTTTTGAAAGTTTACAATAATGTGCACAGCCGAACTAGGCGTGGTGCACCACAGTAAAGCCCCAAAGGGCTTAAATAGTTCATGATGTAATACCGACCCTGGGAAACAGTGGTCAGTATTACATTGAAATTTACTTAATATAAAATTGTTAATTGTCATTAACTGTGATTTTACTGAATTGAAGGATTCGCTGACGGCCTATATAGTTCCAGTTCGCAGACACTACACATTACACGTTAGGCAGTTTCTATATATGTACATTGATAAGCACTGTCCGACACAATCGTTGTTAGCCGAAGCACCGTCCGTCATCTCGAAATCCTTCCGGAGCCGCACCGATCTTCTGGTATATTTTTCTGTATGTCCAGTGTGCCTGAAATAATATGCAGACAACAGCAAGATCCTTTTCTTAGCAGCGGATTTACTACGTTACATGTAACTTATGAAATATGTGGCTTAAACATAGGCCAGTGTATATGCTGCATACACAGTATGGCCATCAACGTATAGTATTATGAAAATATGGGGTGAGGAGGGTGGGGAAAATATTAGGATTTTACTCAACATAAAAATTGTACACACCCAATGTCCAGGTATTTTCCAGCAGAAAAGAATGACTCAACGCTGCGCATGCGTAATTATACTTCTTTTTCAAATGCAGATCTACGGCACAACAACTGGGGGTGCATAGTGCCTCCAAAAATAACGTTGGCTATTCAAGAGTAATAGCCTGTATTATTTAGGAAGGCACAAAACTAACTAACACATCAGAAACGTATTATCATTTATTAAGTTTTTTGGCAAATCATGGGCGCGGCTCCAAAGATCGGGCTGCCGGCAACAAATACATTATATGGCAGCCCTAACAATTTTCACAAAAGGTAGCCCCAAACGGCTTCATTAAAATGTTTTATCAAAACTCTAATTATAATTTAAAATGTTTCTGCGTTTAATAACTTGACAGTTAATTATTTTTTGAAAGTTTACAATAATGTGCACAGCCGAACTAGGCGTGGTGCACCACAGTAAAGCCCAAAGGGCTTAAATATTTCATGCTGTAATCCCGACCCTGGGAAACAGTGGTCAGTATTACATTGAAATTTACTTAATATAAAATTGTTAATTGTCATTAACTGTGATTTTACTGAATTGAAGGATTCGCTGACGGCCATATGGCAGCAATCAAAATAATGTTTTGATAATGCCACCGCCAAAAGAAAAGTGTTCTTTGGCAGAAGCGAATCCCTCGCAAACGAAAGAAAATTGCATTTAGTATGATAATTATAGAACACTTATGCCTACTGCATATATATAAGCGTGAGCCGCGCCCCAACACAGTAGAACCAGCAATTTACGTGAAAGCAATTTAATAATGCTCTTTATGTAACTTGTGAATAAACATTTCTAGTCCTGCCGCAAAATGGTTCAGGAAGAGTTGGTTACCCAACGTCGACAGATGAACGCCTTCACCGTCATATAAAATTTCATTGAATTTTGTCAGATCTGTGTGCCGTAGATAGTGCCTATTGTTTCGTAGTACACAAGCTGCAGCAAAACTATTTATTCGACGTCTAGCCTTGTCCATTGCCACCACGTCAACTGTATAACGATACTTTAACCTTGGCAAAATTTCTGACCAAATTACTTTAACATGTGGTAGTTCTCTTGAAATGAACGTTAATAAGTTTGAAATCTCGTGCCTGATTGCAAACAAGGACCTCATTCCTAAATCATTGCCGCCACAATGCACCAGGATGTAATCTGGGTTTGGACCAACCTTCATCAAAGTCACCAACTTAGCTTTCAAATCGCCCAAACGCATACCACCGTAGCCCTGCCACCATAACTGTATACCCAGAGCGTCCAGTCCTAGGTTGATTCCACCCGGACTACAACGTGCTGCTAAAAATGCTCTTTTGATGAAGGAGGAGCCCACACACCAGACCGTACGCTGACCTGAAACACTTGGTTTCCGCTAACGACATGTTGAGAATCAGGAAAACCACTATATATAAGTGTACTCTTACAATAATTTATAGGATTCTAGCAGTTTGACATTAATTATCTAACAACTGAAGTGATTGTTATTTCGGTTAATTCAAACCCCAGAAGGAGATATTAACCCCTTTTCTTCACCGAACTTAATCTCTCTGGGGAGCTAGTAGACTGGGAATTATATGACTTGGTGGGCGAATATAGGAACGATAAGCTGCGGAGCTCCATCTTCCTGCCCTCTTGATAGTTTCAACAGAATGTCCAATGCTGGCCGCAGCCGTGGCAGCACCAATCCGAAAAGAGTGTGCAGTGTAACAAGAGTAATCAAGATTGAGGAAAGATAAGACTCTCTTCAGTACTGATGAAAACTGATATCGTGTCAGGGGACTACCGGTTAAATGACAAAATAACGGACCTGATATCCTGGGTCTGATCAGTAAAAATCGTTCTAAACTGCTTATAGGACATAAGGCTGCGCCTTACCTTACAAGTAGTAAATTAACTCCCTTGCCATTCTGGTCGGTCTTGGGAAACCTCAACGAAATTGCCAATGTGCCTTGTTTGACATTTAATGCAATGTCATCAATGTATATAACATTTCTAATGCATTTCTTTTTCGTGACTGTTATCTCTCCTACTCTAAAGAACCCGAAAAATGCTAACGTATAGGCTGCTGAAAACAGCGTCGACTCGTAACCGTTTACGCACACTCCGTGAAGCCTTGACAAAACCCCCCTAAGTAACTGCGGCGTAATTGGTAATCTAGCGTCACATTTTTTTGAGGATCGCTTCATTCCCTCCAGTAATTTCGTAACTATAAAATGTTTTGTAATGTCCTCTTGGTTATTTATTTTGCACTGAAAACCAATGGAGCATGTATACAAGCGAGGAGTACTGTACGCCATGCCCTGTATTGATAGCGAGGCTATAAACTGCACTATTTGTTCAAGTACTGGTGGCCACAATTCCTGCATGCCATACTGCGTTCTAAATGATTGGAAGCTACGCAGTCCCACATTGTAAGAGTCTTTCGTGTTAACAGATAAAGATGCGTTCAGCAATCGTGAGGCTTCACTTTGTAAATCAGCGATAGGAATTGACTCGGTATCTCTTCTGGCAGTGACTCTGCCTCCGGGACCAACGCTCTGAATCGGTCCCACTGTTTACGGGAAATAGAATCAGCTATAGAATTACGTTTAGATGAAATGTGGACAGCTTTGAAGATAATGCCGTATTTCATGGCTAATAACACAAATTGCCTTACCAGATGCATGAGACATTTGGACCTGGATGACTGTTTATTTATCACTGTGACCAGGGCTTCATTATCGATATGCAAGATAATCTTTCTATTGCTAAGTTCAGGAGCCCACAGAATAACTGCTAACACCACCGGAACCATCTCCAGAAATGTGATATCAGACATGGTTGGGCTGCTTTTCCATGTAGAAGGCCACGAGAAAAATGACCATTTACCGCGAAAGTAACAGCCACAGCCCAAGTTCTCAGACCCAGCACTATCAGTAAACAACTGTAACACCTCATCAGAGCTTTCCGGAATGTATGACACACCGTTGAAATCGACTAGAAACTGTAACCATAGACATAAATCCTCCCTAAGCTCATTGGAAATCCGCAACCTATGGTGCGGGCGTTTTAAAACAACCATTGCGTCATAAAATCGTCATAAAAATGCCCTACTCGAGCGTATAGCCTGTCCGAAAAAGCTCAATTTGCCTGTCATGATCTGAAGTTCTTTCAGAGTAACCTTTTTCCTTTGAGCCATTGCGGTAATAATTTGAAGTAACTCTGCAATTTTATGTATTGGAATGCGAAATACCATTTCATAAGAGTCGATCTCTAAACCGAGGAAAATAAGCACAGTAGTTGGATCGATAGATTTTTCGTCCGCTAGGGGAACCCCCAGCTCGCCGCAGATGCTAGTAAAACATGTAACCAACTTTTGACATTGATTCGATCCATTTTTTCCAGCAAAAATGAAATCATCCAGAAAATGATCCAGTGTTTCTATGTGAGATACAGTGCTAACCAACCAATGCAAGAATGTAGCAAATTTTTCAAAGAGTGCACACGATATACTACAGCCCATTGGTAAACATTTGTCTAAGTAAATATGTTCCCCGATTTTTATCCCAAGTAAATGGAAATCACCTGGATGTATTGGCAATAACCTGAAGGCCGACTTGATATCTCTCTTAGCCATCAGAGCATATTTACCCAAACTAAAAACCATGTCAGTCACCTTATCGAAAGAGGTGTACTTCACGGAGCACAATGCCTCATTAATTCCATCATTAATGCTTCCACCCTCAGGATAGGACAAATGGGTAATCAACCTCCAACCGCCCTCTGACTTCTTAACTAATCCTACAGGCGAAATTTTTAAATTTGCTACCGGTGGAGTACTGAATGGGCCTGCAATTCTGCCTAAGTTAACCTCTGTGGTAATTTTGTCCTTCAGTACATGAAAATGGACATCAGCCGATTTAAGATTTTTTGCCTGAGAACCAACTCTTGAACCAGAGTACCCGAGTTTAAAACCATGAGTAAACCCCTCCTTTAATACGATGGCATCTTGTTGTTTTGGATACAATTGTAAATACTTTACTAAAACAGGAATATTAATTGGAGTATTGCCGATTGACCATACATTAGAATCTTGGAGTGGGCCATCTTGGCCTAAAGACAGGTTGGAAAGATATATACGGGCCCTGGGAAACAGTGGCTCGAACTTGCCTTCCACCTGCATTACCATAGTTGGTTGGCTGGGCCCTTCTGTTGCACAGCCTGAAAGGGTGATCTGCATTACAAGCGAGACATGCATGTTTGTACAGACATACAGTTTTAAAACATTGCCTATGATTGTAATCAAAGCACTTTTTGACGGTCGATCTACTATTGATAGTACTTAAAGGGCTATAACTGGCAGTCGGGGGACCCATGTATAGCAACCACAGCTCGTAGTCAATTCGACCAAATGACATTAACGGATTGGAAGCCAAACGTAACCTAAACTGTTGGTCATAAGTTTTCCATCCAAGGCCACTATGCCTCTTTGCACCGGTTCGAATTGTCTGCATATATTTAAGAACTTCATTATCCGGTTGCCCCGCCAGAAATATACTCGCATAAATAATAAAAGCATCAGTCCAGCTCTCTATAGTTACTATCTTGTTTGCGAATGTTGACGATTTGACCAGAAGTTCACCGGACTGGCTAACCATCAACCGTCTTTCGCTATCATCCCGAACCTGGCAGTCAAGCAAGCCCGCTAAATCAATATACTGGCCAGAAACAATCTTGGCCCTAACAGTAGGCAATACCTGACACCCAAGTTCGGAATGTATACTCTGTAAAGCCCCCAAAGGTAACTCATTACCGCTAACCAGAGATGTTTTAAATGCTTCACCTTGTCCCGACTCATCAAGCTGGTCCACCACTGGCGGCGAGGCCTCTACCACAGGCTGGTCCTCCACAACGGCATCCACCTGGACCCCACGCGACGTCTTCGGTACCCCAGGTCTGGTCTCGGAGACTTTACTGGTGGCTTTCCTTTTCCTGATTGGACGTCCCATATTTTCAAGCTCGAGATATGAAACAAAATAGGATTGCAATTACTGACCAAGTTCAAAACATATGTATTTAAACTTACATTTATACTGCACATTTTCCCGGCCTATTGATAAAAGGATCCATATCTCGAAATATATATTTATTAATTTATTAAAGTTATATGGCAATCTGTGCTTCTGCTTCTTCTTCCTCCTCTGATTTCAATAGGATGTATATATATTATTATTATGTATTATTATTATCATTTTTTATTATTATTATTATTATTATTTTTTTTTTTTATTATTATTATTTATTATTTTTTTTTTTTTTTTTTTTATTTTTTAATTTTTTTTTTTTTATATTTTTTATTTATATACTCAGTATATTTATTTATTTGTCAATTTTATATTTAATTCTTTCTTCATATATTTGCATTATTATTAAAATATTCATTGTTATCAAACATTACTTTATTAAACATGTAACGACATTTGTCCTATTCTGTTATCACCAATGCATGCCATATTCAATTAATAATATGGCCCACATTCCGTCTGTAAGTTACCTTACTGACAAAGGGTTAAGCGGTGATCTGGCAATTTTCCAATAACACCAGTGATGGGATCCTCTGTACCAATAGAATGTGTGGAATTAGGTCACAAATGTAGCAGCGGGATAAACAATGGCTCCCGCTGTACTCAATATGCGCGTTCTAGCAAACAGACTAGGTTAACCGATTAAATTGAAAAGTTTAAATATGCCTTACACATCTCTATACTCGATATAAGTTCGCCAGTATTATACAAATATTCTTAGAGCATAAATGATCACAACTGACGGCAAATTAAAGTTGAATATGCTTACGTTACGAGACAAAGACTGCATCCAGACAAACACTTTATCTTCAAAATTCTGATTAATATGAAAACATCATGCATTTAAACTGTGACGGAGTATGTCTTTACACGTGAGCAACATGAAACAGCAATTTAATAAGCAAGATGACTTAAAGGAAAGAGAAAATATTAGGATTTTACTCAACATAAAAATTGTACACACCCAATGTCCAGGTATTTTCCAGCAGAAAAGAATGACTCAACGCTGCGCATGCGTAATTATACTTCTTTTTCAAATATAGATCTACGGCACAACAACTGGGGGTGCATAGTGCCTCCAAAAATAACGTTGGCTATTCACGAGTAATAGCCTGTACTATGTTTATTCTCACAGAGGAGCCATATTTCCCGTGATACATTCTAATGTTTGTAACATGTACATTTCTTTCTTCGACATAGTCGTAAATGTCTTTTTCAACTACACCTGGATCAATGTTTCCGACATGGTACGTTATGATCTTCTTCCGCTTCACAGCAATAAATCCGTCCCGTACCGACTGATTTTCCATTTGTCTATCTACATGCTCGGGTTCGTCTATGTACAGTGATTGAAAGGTTTATTCATTGTCTTGCTCGTTTCTGGTAGATTTCAGTCGGGATGGGGCGGAGTCATTACGTATGACTTCTGAAGATGTACGACTGGTACATGGTGTTTTAGTGTTAGTGGTTACATTTTTAGTAGTTGCACTTTTCCCCACTTTATGATCTACTACTGTTTTATTGGCAACTGTAACTGTCTTTTATGAGGATGTAGTTTCGTGTCTTGCACTGTCGGTGTATAAGGGTTTTCGTGATGTAGATGGCGTACTCGTTGTCATTATCACTGATTCCAACCTTGGATCACCGTATTGTGGGAAACCGGATACTTTTGGTTCAACAGTTTCGTGTGCACTTGCTTTTTTGGCTTTGTGTACCGCGTCAGCATATGACATTAGGTATGCCATCTGTGCTGTGTAAGCGTAATCGTTCTGTGTCTTTCAAAATGTTTGCGTCCGTCATTAACTTTTTATTAAATGTGTCAACCGCCAACGTCAGAGTTGACACGTCGCCTTGTATCTGGTCTAGTTTGGATAACGCGGATGCTTCTGGTAGTTTTGACAGCGTGCTAATTATAACCCCATGGACTATGCGTAGGGCACCTGAAATTTGTTTCATTTCGGAGAATATTTCGCGAATAAGCTGTGAGTCTTTATTCTGCTTTAATGTTATATTTGCTAATTCCGATCGAATTCCCGTTAAGGTAGCCGACATATCCGGAACCACGAACTTGTCGCGTAACGTGTTTTCTTCAGTTACCATTACTGAGTCGTTAATGGTTGTATTCGTAGCATACGTAAATACATCGTAGATATCCTTGGTTCTGTCGCCGTCTTAGAACATCTGTAACACGTAACAGTCGATCGCGCATTTCTCAATCTTTGTGGCATTTGGTGAATTTCGTCGATTCACTAATTTTATCTGGGCACTCTGGTAATTCCCTAGCCCTATCTGCCAGCCTAACTCTGTAATCATTGACCCGATCATAATATCCGCCGCACATTATAAGCAGTTCGTGTATATATTGGTTCCTCGTTAACCCTTCTAATTGTAGGTCAATGTCCTGGTAAAACCGTTGTGGTCTAGGAGCTTGTGACGACATGACATCATAGATATGGGACATATCGTTTGAATCATAGCTGCTAGCTGAATAATCGGCATTTTCTTCCTTTATTTGTCTTAATTGTTCATTTACTCGCCGTCTTTGTTCGCTACTTACGCCTTCAGTTTCGCTTTTTCCATCCATTTGTAATTCTCATGTTTCTGCGCTAATATTTGTGTGCAAAATCCTCGAGCGCTTATAAATATATTTATTTATATAACTCGCAGGTACACTCCATCACGTACACAAAAGTAATATTTTGAATCAATTAGTGGCTTTATTTTGGCGTGTCCTATAACTGATTTGTTTGACCGTGTACTGTTAGAAAGCCGATTTGTCTAGTGAGCTAATCTGATCATGCGTGACCAAATCTTTGCCGAGGGGTCTGTTAACGGTATCACGTGACTGTTCGGTGTTCCCCACCCACATGGAATCGCATGCACATAAATGTGGGGTTTTAAGGCAATATGCATTGGTGTCTATCAGAAGAGTCTTATACCGCTAGCTATATATACCTGTCCATGATACATTAAACTTATGGCTTGTTCTCCAGATTGTCGTTGAGAGATTTATTTTAATAATTTTACCGGAGCAATATTGTTTATCATCTCCGCTTCCGTTGGGCCGCTTATGTTGTAAATTAACATTGCCTGGTGTAATACTATCTGTGCTCAATATAAAACTAATATTCCGCCACAAAACAACCATATCTCGACTTGTTATTTAGCCATTGATGAACTTGTGTGTGCGCGCTAGTTATTACGTAATGCCGATTTAGTGTTAAAAATGCTACCACATACCAATAAATAGCAGTGGTCTAGTGGTTAAACTTATAGCCATCAAAACTTCACCGGCGCGCGCCCCCTCTAAAAATTCCGGATCATACATGCATGTCCATGTTACTGTAAATGAAATATCAAACGATTTCGATGCACGCCCTCAGTATAAAAAAATTTCTCGCTCGCTTCGCTTGCTCGACGCATAATGACTAATGAGTGGTTAAATTAACACATTGTTAAATCCTTTTATTTGAAAACGAACCTTTTTTATTCATACATGTATGTCCATGTTACGGTAGATAAAATATCAAACAATTTCGATGCACGCCCTCAGTATAAAGTTTTTTTTCGACGCATAATGGCTAATGAGTGGTTTAATTAACACATTGTTAAATCCTTTTATTTGAAAATGGACTTTTTTTATTCATACATGTATATCCATGTTACTGTAGATAAAATATCAAACAATTTCTATGCAAGCCCTCAGTATTTTTTTTTTCAATCGCTTCGCTCGCTCCACGCATAATGACTAATGAGTGGTTTAATTAACACATTGTTAAATCCTTTTATTTGAAAACGGACTTTTTTATTCATACATGTATGTCCATGTTACTGTAGATAAAATATCAAACAATTTTGATGCACGCCCTGAGTATATTTTTTTTCCGCTCGCTTCGCTCGCTCGACGTTAAATCCTTTTATTTGAAAACGGACTTTTTTACACTACCGCAACCGTTTTTTGAGGCTAGAAACGGACCCAAAAATTGACCAAATTCTTACGCCCCCCACTAAGCTGAAATCCTGGATCCGCCCCTGATTATAACCTAATAATTGTGTTAGCGGGAAGTAAACCAGTCATTCATTTAGTCATGTTGTCTATGCTTGAACGTTAGTTATAATCTTCAGGATTGAATTATTGTGTTGTAAGTTTTGAGTTTCATCTAGGATTGTGAGATTACATTGTTGTTTAAATTACGTCTTTAATTGATCTGAATTGTATTAAACGTGTTGTTAAAGTTAAGCATAATATTAAGTCAAATCAGTAGTGTTATTTTTACTGGTCCTTTGGGACCAACGAGCCAAATATAGGTGCTTTGAAGTAGAATACCGCTTTACCGCTTAAGCCGGTGCTAGGGGGCGTGAGAGGTGTTGCTTTTTTCATTACTTCTCATGAACAGACTCAATAAAACCGAGTCTGCTGCTTTATTCTCTTTATTGTGTTTTTTGCTCCCAAAGGATCACCTTTATCAGTATTTATTAACATTCACAATAGCGTTCGTTTAGTGCAGTGTGGCGGCTGTAAAAAGTCTCCCCGTGCTACAAATCAGTAGTGTTATTTTTACTAGTCCTTTGGGACCATCGAGCCCAATATAGGTGGCTTTAAAGTAGAATACCGCTTTACCGCTTAAGCCGGTGCTAGTGGGCGTGAGAGGTGTTGCTTTTTTCATTCCTTCTCATGAACAGACTCAATAAAACCGAGTCTGCTGCTTTATTCTCTTTATTGTGTTTTTGCTCCCAAAGGATCACCTTTATCAGTATTTATTAGAATTCGGTTCTATTCATTTTGTAACAAGATGGACCAAGTGGAGACAACTCACCAAGGGAGAATCAAGAATAAATAAATTTCAACAACATGAATACATATAAAAATGAATATCAATGACAAAATAAAAATATTGTTACGGATAAAAGGTAACAAGAAAGGAAGTAAAACAAGCACCTAAAATTACTTACAGAAAATACATGAAATGGATCCAGTATTTCTTTAAAATCCGATATACGAATACAATCCAAATACTATTGGTTACTGTCCCTTTAAACTAAATTGTCAAGTGTCCCTTTAATCAAAATTTTCTGTCTCTTTTATTCAATTTCACTTCAAGTCTTTCCTGGTTTATTAGTTCACAATATTCCAATTGTCCAAGTAATTCACTAATCCAATATCACTAGATGAGCACAATATTTTTTTCCTCTCACAATATATTTTAATTCACAGCATCCAATATTTTGTAAATTCAGAATTAAAATAATGAACCAGATACTCCATTTTGAATACTGAAACCCCAGGTTTTTACTAAGATCAGCTTTATATACCAACATGCAACATTCTAGATTAAATAATATACTGTAACAATCTACACATCTCAGTATGTACACATTAATTTAGAAATTACTAGAATGAGCTATTTATATGCGTGCTATTAATAATAATAATAATAAGAAGAATAATAATAGACTTTATTTACAGAGGGTAATACACATTTAGTTACAAAACTAATCTTCCATGTGGCCCTCTATTATTTACACATTAACAGTACTTATTGGCAAATTGGTTAAACATAATGAATGAGAGAATAAGATATCAGCAGCCAGCCTCACACCCCCTTGTATACGCAGCCACCTCCCATTCAGCTTCTGTCCACAGGCCTGCTCATTAGATTTCAAATTACTCAAATTCACAAATAATAATAATAATATTAATTAACAAACATAAAACATGCACAAAAAAAATAAAAAAATGATGACATCATAACATATATGTAGATACCTGAAAACATAGACAAACAAAAAAGAATATTAATTATTTGAAAAACAATAATAACAAAACACACAAACAATCAAACAAAGCTAAACGTTTCCAGCGTACTTACATACAATCATACTGTCTGATGTACATATCTAACTCCCCTATATTCTCTTGTATTTTATTTACAAAATGTTCAAACCGAAAATTAAATATTCTGAACTCAAATAATTTCAGATTTAGATATATTATTCGCAATCTTTAATATCAGTCTAGATGTTTTAGTAATACATTAATAACTTTATAAGGTTTGTTTTATCCATTTCACGAAGTTACAATGAAAAGAATCAACTGTTTTCAAGCTTCTTAAGCTGTCTGGCAAGCTATTCCAAATGATTGGTCCAGAACTTTGCTTGAATATTTCTTTCTTTGGTTGTGGAGGGATACAATTATGGGCTGTTTCTGATCTCAAAACAGGTCATTTTTCATTTGCTATTCGACGTCTGAACATTTCATTTACATGCTGAGGAGTTTCAGATCTTGATACTTCAAAACATAACTTTGCTTTCCGCAGATATAATTGGTCAAATACTGTTAATATTTTTAATTCTTGCATGCTTTCTACTACATCCTCAACATTATAGTCCAATAATATCTTACATGCGCGTTTTTGTAGACGGTAAATTCTATCTAGGTGTATTTGTGATGCACCTCCCCATACAATATTACAATAATCTATATGGGGTTGAATGTAAGTTTTATAAAATTGAGTTCTATGCTCAAAAGAAAGATATTCCTTTATTCGCGACAAAAGCCATAAATTGGATGTCATTTTTTTGCAAATTTTATCTGTATGAGAAGTTCATGTCAAGTTATTGTCTATAAAAACAGCAAGTATTTTGTCTTTAGCTATTGTATTCAGAATATCATTGTTTAAATTCAAATATAAGTTGTCAGTATTCATACATGCTCTCTTTTGGTGAGTGGTTATAAGCATTACCTTTGTCTTTGAAGTATTTATTAGCATACCATTGCATTTGCACCAATTTGCTAAATTGTCTAATGCTATTTGTAAGTTACTCTCAATTGTAGAGCGTGAAACTCCAATATCAAAAAGGGTAATGTCATCTGCATACATATCAGTATGTATTTGATCAGTATAAAGCGGTAGATCATGTATGAACAATAAAAGGAGTAGAGGGCCCAGGATTGAGCCTTGTGGAGCTCCATTTGTAATAATTTCATCTTCAGACATAGTATTGTTGACCGATACTCTTTGTTTTTGATTGAGTAAGTATGAGGAAAACCATGATATAGTATCATCTGACAGTTTGAATAGACACAATCTGACAACTAGATCAATAAACATGTACACGTAAATAGCATTATATACATGAGGGTAACACTATCAACGTTTTAAATCATTTCAATACAAATTATATGAATCACTATTCACTATCTTATCGGAATTAAGAATTAGATTGTTCGGTTTTAATCAAACTGAATATCTGTATGTATATGTTATGCGCAAAATGAGAAAATGGACAATTCTGGAATTGCTCTGCGCAAAGTAAGAATTTTTAAAATGCGCGGCATTATCGGAATTCTCAAAATGCGCGGTTCTATTCCAGAGTAGAAATTTGGACAAAGTAGGAATATTTTGGTTCTAGTTGTTAATTGTAATACTGACGGCAAAGGACTTCATTAATAATGCTGGAAGAACTTCTGGCTCAAACATTTTGCTTGTATATCAAATAAAAGCTATAAAATATGTTTAAATTGCAAGTAGACGCGTGATGCAACCTGTGTTTATCTCCTCATTTCCTACAAAATATATACTAATATCCACTATTTGT